>JAXQQM020083740.1:0-21165 GCA_034641835.2 Pinus albicaulis
CAAAATGGGTATCCAAATATGCTCTCAGATTTCAAAACCGAAAAGTTTAGCCCCCGATATTCGCGTTTGTTCGTTTTTCACGCATCATCCAAAATGATGCCCAAAATCAATTTGTCACTTTGTGCATCCGAGGCCACGCTTTCATCTGCAAAATGGGTATCCAAATATGCTCTCATATTTCAAAATCAAAATTTTCAGCCCCCGTTATCTGCGTCTATTCGTTTTTCACGGATCATCCGAAATGAGTCGCGAAATCAATTTGTCACTTTGTGCATGAGGGGCCACACTTGCATCTCCAAAATGGGTATCCAAATATGCTCTCGGATTTCAAAACCAAAAAGTTCAACCCCAGATATCCGCGTCCGTTCGTTTTTCACGGATCATCTGAAATCAGTCCCGAAATAAATTTGTCACTTTGTGCATGCGGGGCCACGCTTTCATCTCCAAAATGGGTATCCAGATATGCTCTCGAATTTAAAAACTGAAAATTTCAACCCCCAATATCCGCATTTGTACATTTTTCAAGGATCATCCAAAATGAATCCCGAAATCAATTCGTCATTCTTTTCCTGCGGGGGCACACTTGCATCTCCAAAATGGGTATCCAAATATACTCTCAGATTTCAAAAACGGAAATTTTAGCCCCCGACATCTGCGTCCGTTCGTTTTTTACGGATCATCCAAAATGAGTCCCTAAATCACCACTTTGTGCATGTGAGGCGACGTCTTGCACTTCCAAAATGGTTATCCAAATATGCTCGGATTTCAAACAAAAGTTTAGCATGACATCACTTATGCCTGCTCTTGGACACCATCCGAAATGAGTCCCAAATCAATTTGTCACTTTGTGCATGTGGGGAAACGCTTGCATCTCCAAAATGTGTATCCAAATATGCTCGGATTTAAACGAAAAAGTTCTGCTCTACCACGTCAGTTTCACACTTATAGTCCAATCATCTCCGAAATAAATTCATCACTTTCAGGCATGGGCCACGCCGTATCTCCAAAATGGGTATCCAAATATGCTCTCGAATTTGAAAACCGAAAGTCCCAAAAGTTCAATCCGCTGCTCAGGCCAAAGATTGTCCGAAATGAGTCCCAAAATCAATTCGTCACTTTGTTCATGCAGGGGCACACTTGCATCTCCAAAAGCGGTATCCAAATATGCTCTCGAATTTCAAAAATGAAAATTTCAACCCCGATATCTGCATCTATTCGTTTTTTATGGATCGTTCGAAATGAGTCCCTAAATCAATTCATCACTTTGTGCATGTGGGGCCACGCTTGCATCTCCAAAATGGGTATCCAAATATGCTCTCGAATTTTTAAACCGAAAAGTTTAGCCCTCGATATTCGCATCCGCTCGTTTTTCACAGATCATCCGAAATGAGGTCCGAACTCAATTCGTCACTTTGTGCATCTGGGGCCACGCTTGCATCTCCAAAATGGATATCCAAATATGCTCTCGGATATCAAAACCGAAAATTTTAGCCTGCGTCTATTCCTTTTTAACGAACTATCTACGTTTAAAATGTTTTTCAGACATTATAAAGCTCTTTTAAAATATTTTTAAAACTTTGTAAAATATTTTAAAGGATTTTTATAACATTTCAAAATATTTTAAAATATTTCAAAATATTGTAAAACGCTTATCAAGTTAAGCTTATAAATATGACATTCAATAATTTTTATAAATGGTTCGAAGATTTTATAAAATATTCTAAATTTTTTTTTTTTTTTTTACAAGAACGGTTATGAGTTTATATTAAAAAGTGGCCAAATGCCATCATTGGTTACAATATGTCGGGCCTAGCCCTTAGTCTTTCTGCCATGGTCTGATCGTAGACCCCAAGCTTTGGGAATCCACACTTTTTACACGAGACTAGAGAGTCTATCTTTGTTATTTTTCCTAGCTTATATAAACACACAAACTGTTGTAAGATGATACGGAAAAACATTGCAGCTTTATGGGATGGAGTCCCACTCCTCAGTTTCGTCTACCCGTAGGGAGCCTTCTGAGAGCGACACCGCCCTGTTGGCTTCCGAATCTGCATCTTTATTGTTTTCTCTCAATACATGAAGGAAGCTTGCAGTTCGGAAAGATTTCACCATGTTTCTAATTCTTAAGATCGCTCTAGCCAATCTAAGATCTGTAGGAGAGGAGTCCTCCACTAAAACTTTGATGATAGACTGAGAATCTCCTATAACACTTAAATCTGAAGTGTCGATGGCCTTTGCTTGCTTAAGACCTTGTAGAAGTGCCAAGGCTTCAGCTTGGATGCTGGTTGAATGCCCAAGACCCCAAGCATACTTAATCACTGTTATGCCCTCCTTGTTCTTTATAATTCCTCCTGCCCCAGCCAAACCGGGATTGCCTTTCGCAGCCCCATCGAAGAATAAACAGAATTTGGCTTGTCTAGTGAGCAAGTCTGAAAGATCTTGCTCATTTCCTCTGTATTGCCACTCTTTTATGTTCTTGTGCTGCCTTGTTTCGCCAGAGAATTGAAGACCCATCGAGGCACCCCAATCTAAATCCTTTTGGTTTAAGTTGACTTCCGATAACTGATCACCCAAATTTTATTTCCAGAGGCTTTTGACTTTGATGGTGATGAGCTGAGGGTTTAATTTTTCATCCCTAAAAACTCTTCTGTTGCGCTCTAGCCAGATTTGCCAGCATATGAATTTCGGCAAGGAGAACCATGCTGCTTTAAATCTTTCATTTTTTGGAAGAGTTCCTGGATAACAAATATGCCAATTAGCAAATAAGTCTGAAATATACACAGGAAGAGTGAACTCTGTTTTCCAATAATTCAGAAGGATCTGCCAAATTACTCTTGAAAATTTACAGTCCAGAATAATGTGTTGGGCACTCTCTTCATTTTCGCAGCATAGATGGCATCTGGATGGGCCTTGATAGCCTTTTTTCTTCAGTTTGTCATCTGTTAATATTGCTCTATGGCAGAGCAACCAACAGAAGATGTCGACCTTTGGCAGAGACTTGTGTTTCCACAGCCCCTTCCATACAGCAGGATTGGGGGCGACATAGGGGCGTTCTTGCAGACATTTGTACCCCTGCGCAACCGTATACATACCTGGGCCGGATCCCCAACCCTGAGCATCTTTCTTACCTGTGCGTAGAGGCGATTTTCCATTTAACAGTGAGAGAAGGAGTTGTCTGGCCTGCGATAGCTCTGGAGGAACGGGAGGTAGGCGCCATCACTGCCAGATGCCATTTGACCACTGTGAAATGTCCCACAATGAAACATACCCTGCGTGATCCATCCACTGTCGCAGCGCGTGCAGGGAACTGTTTGATGCTAAGGGAGGTTGCAGCATAATGCTGTCGTCCCAGATCTTGATGTCTTTACCATTGCCCGGTATCCAGAACGCTCTATCTTTGATAAGAGCCACTGTTTTATGATAGCGTTTAACCAAATGCGTTCCTGTTGTGGGAAGAGGATTATCTAGTGATCTTTTCCTATTCCCCATGAGGTATTTCCTCCAGAGGGCTCTTTGCGCCCAGCCTGGATGCGGAGCTATGATTCGCCAGAAGAGCTTGGCCCCCATGGCGATATTTTGAAAGCAGAAATCTTTGAAGTTAAGGCCTCCTTCCATCAAAGGCTTACAGATTTTCTCCCAACTGATCAACGAGATTTTTCTGTCATTGAGATTGCCACCTTTCCAGAAAAACTTGCGGATGTAGGCTTCCATTTTTTTTATGATGCCAGAGGGTGCTAGGAGCACAGAAAATTGGAATATGGGGAGACTACTGAGTACTGATTTGATTAGAACAAGTTTGCCTACAAGGTTTAACCAAGAAAAACCCCAAACTTGAAATTTTTCCTTGAATTTGTCCAATAGAGGGGCCCAATCTCTGCTATAAACCAGATTTCGAAAGATGGGAAGACCCAGGTATATAAAGGAGGACCAGCTGATGGTGGCAGTAAAACCCAGTGTTCTGGAGATGACAGAAACAATGAGAGCAGAAATATTCCAGCAGTAAGCTTTACATTTGCCTTTGTTTAGGCTGCTTCCTGTAGCTTCACTGAAATCATCTAAAACCTCCTTAAACCTTAAGGCAGATCTAGCTGAAGCAGCCCCCAAAAGAAGGGTATCATCTGCAAAAAGAGTGTGATTTACATTTTTCACCCCTCTGGCTATATTGAGCCCCAAGATCTCCTGTTCTTCCAATTTCTGATCAAGGAAGAAGCTTAGGGCAGAGACTTGGAGAACGAAAAGCAGCGGAGAGAGGGGGCAGCCTTGCCTTAGCCCTCTTGATGCTTTGAAGAAGCCAGCTGCTCTCCCATTTACCAAGGGGGCGATCCAAGGGTCAGCAATACTAGCTCGAATCCAATTTACAAAACCCAGTCCAAAGCCAAACTTTTTCAAAACTTCCCAAAGGAAACTTTGCCTGACTCGATCGAAGGCATTTGCCAGGTCTAATTTAATCACCATACCCTTCTCTTTGCGAAGTTGGCTCGAATGGATCGCCTCTTGCACCAGGATGTAGTTGTCGACAATCTGTCTCCCCTGAACAAATCCTCCTTGATTCTCAGGTATGATCGCTGGAAGGATGCCTGTTAGCCTATTTTCTATTACCTTTATGATTACTTTGTATCCAATGTTGCAAAGAGAGATTGGGCGAAACCGATTGAATTCTTTTGCACCCTTTTCCTTGGGGATAAGGGCAAGAAAGGTAGAATTAGTGCTGCCCCCAATTTTTTGACAATTTTGTGATTTCAGGATCATCTTGAAGAGATCTTTCTCCACAATCTGCCAGCAAGTTTGGAGGAATCTGGCCGTGAAGCCATCCGGGCCTGGGGCTTTGTCAGGCTCCATACTGGCTAGAGCATCTTTTATTTCTTGAATGGAAATCTTCTTTTCAAGTTGCTGGTTAATAAGAGGGGAGATCCTTGGGGGTATCACCTCCAGAAATTTGGAATTTGGATTAGTCTCACCCTCTTCTTTATACAAGTTTTTGAAGTGATTGTAAGCTGCATTCTTTATGCTCTCAAAGTCTTTGTGGATCAAATTACCTTCTTTGATTTCTACTATAGAATTAAAGCTTTTTCTTGCTTGAGCTTGTTTATGAAAGAAGGCTGAATTTCTATCTCCCGCTTTAAGCCATAGACTCCTAGATTTTTGTCTCCAATACTCTTCCTCTGATAGGCAGGCTTTGTGATAGATTTTCTGAAGCTTCGCCTCCTTGTCTAAAACTTCTTTAGTGATTTCTACATCCTCACTTTGGGTTTGATGCTGTGTAAGATTATCTTGGGCCTACTTTCTTTCTTTTGCAGGAGTGGGAAGACCTTTGGCCCATGTTTTGAGGGCAGCTTTCAATCTTCTAAGTTTTTCTTCCCAGATGAAGAAGGGAGAACCCTTCACTGGCAATTTCCAGCTGTCCTGAACCAAATTCAAAAACTCAGGCTCCTTAACCCAAAGAGCATTGAACCTGAATGGAATGGGACCAAGATCCTTGTGACCTGTCATCTCTAACAAAATGGGCTTATGATCTGAGACACTGCATGGGAGGATGTGCAATCTGGATTCTAAACCAAGCAAAAGAAAAGAACTCTGCACCAAACATCTATCAAGTCTAGCAACAATATGACCAGGGCCTATTCTCTTATTGGTCCAGGTGTACTTACCGTTATCTGGAGGGGTATCGAGCAGATCCCAGTCCTGCATGAGATCTTCCACCCACTCCCTTGCTGGGTCCCTTACGATTGTGCCTCCTCGCTTTTCATCCGTGCGTAGAGTGAGATTTAGGTCCCCTGCGATAATGATGTTTCCCAGGTTCTCAGTCTCAGCCAGCTGTCTAATGGAGTCCCAGCACTCCCTTTTCTCCCCTATGTTAATAGGTACGTAGACATTGAACAGGCAGATAGTCTCCCTTGAATCTACAGAATGTAGCTTTAAGAACTGCCAATGGCTATTGTGTGCCTCCGTGACCAGGCTGTACTTGAGGGGGTTCCAGAGAGAGCCCAATCCCCCGGAGGCTCCCCTTGATGATACTGCTAGTCTGCTACTTCCCTTCCAAAGCTTTTTGCTGATTTGGAGGAACTCATTGTCCTCCATTTTGGTCTCCTGGATCAGAAGGATGTCCAGGGTTTCTCTTCTAATGAGACTTCTCACTGCTTCTTCTTTTACTTTACTCCCCATTCCTCTGCAGTTCCAGGAGATGGTCTTCATCATTTTTTTCTTTGGTGAGGGGCTCCCCTAGAGCCAGGAGCTTGATTTTTAACCATCTTCGGATTCTTGCCAAGGAGTTTTTCCAGCGTGGGCTGACTACCCTGAAGCTTGTCTTTGTAGGTTTCTTGATCTCTCTTTTCTCTTGTAGATTTCCGGCCCCTTGCAGATCTTCTAACCGATGTCTGCGTATCTCCGATTTCTCCATCTTACTCAGACTCCTCTGAGTCATGTTCCTCCTCGGAGGCTTCTGTTTTCTTTTCCTTGGCCCTTGCCATGATACTCTCTTCGGGTCTTGTTCCTGCTGAGTTTGATTTTTCTGCTGATTTGACAGGTCTCTCCTCTTCCCTGGGAATTTCTTCCGCAGAGCTTAGGATCTCGAACTTATTTTCTTGACTTCTTGACGAGGATACATTTTGGGCAGCGGCAGGTTGAGATCCTTTTGCCCCGGATTTCTTGTGGTTTATCTTTGATCTTTTAACTTGGTTCCATCCTTCATCCTTTCCTTTTTCTGCTTCACCTTTGTTCGGGCATCCTCTAGCAAAATGGCCGTAGATGTGGCATTTGCGACATTTGAACAGGAGCTGCTCGTAATCCAGCACTTGAACATGCGTCCAGCTGCCCACCTTTATTTTGATGGCCTCAGGAAGACCCACCTCTAAGTCTACCTCGACACAGATCCGGGCGCAATCATATTGATCGTTGTTGTTGGCTCTGTCTATGAACTTGCCCAATGTGTTGCCAATATGTTTAAGGGAATCCTAGTTCCAGCAGTGAACCGGTAGATTAGGAAGCCGAACCCAAATAGGGACTGCCGATGGGACATCCACAGCCGGATCAAAGTCTGGAGTCCATTTATTTAGGTAGAGACCCTGTGGTCCCATGAAATAGGGCCCATTCCTGAAGATCAGGTCTTTATCCTCCTTAGTATTGAATTCAAACAGGAAGTAGCCTCTTCCAAGAAAATATGAGGTGACTTTATTCTTGATCAGCGGGATCCAATTCTTAGTAACCCAGTTTTCAGTTGATTTAGGTGAGGGCCAGAGACTCGTGAATTGACCGACCAGGGCGCGATCTGCTAGAGACAAGGCAACCTGGATCGGTCCCTCAGGAGGTAGGGTTACCTCCGGAACATCGTCGAGATTCTTAACAAACTTAGAGATGTCTGATTTCTTCTTCTTGGGTAACGAAGAAATCAAGGAAGAGAAGGCAACTGAGGCATCCGGAGGAGAAGACAGAGGTGGCCCTATAGGCGATCCTTGGGTCTCCATAGTCAGCAGAAAAGATCAGAAACTCACCCGACCTGCTCCAGATAAGAGGCGAGGCATCTCCGAGATCGAGCAGCAGAAGGAGCAGGGGATAGATCAGTGGAGCAGCGGAGGATCTGTGCAGCAGATCAGTGTAGAGGGGCGCTGCTCTGGAGGGCCAGAAACGAGATCTAGAGACAGATCCGATCAGATCCAGCAAGGATCGAGGCCCCTGGGGCTGAGAGGGCCGTAGCAGCAGCAGGGGAGGCCGTGGGGGCAGCGCTCTAGCTCAGGCTGCGCAGGAACATATAACTTCTACCCATCCTAGTGCATGACTAGTTAATGACTATTTCTAAATTTTTATTAATATGTTTAAATCAAATATTTAAAGTGTTTAATCATTTTTAGTAAATGTTTTTAATGAAATCGTAAAAAAAATTGTTTTAAAAACATTATAAATTTTTTTTTAACCTGTTATAGCGTGCTTTTAAACACATTTAAATGTATTTAACACATTATAAAACTCGTTTAAAATATTTAAAAATTTTGTAAGCATTTATTTAGGTTTTAGAAACGTTTTTAAATAAAATTTAATAAAAGTTAAGCTTATAAAGCTAACATTATAAACATGCAATAATTTTTATAAATGTTTCATAAATGGTTTAAATCTGTTATAAAATATTCTAAATTCTTTTCAATATGTTTAAATCAAATATTTAAAGCGTTTAATATTTTTATTAAATGTTTTTAATAAAATCGTAAAAAAAGAAACGTTTTTAAAAATATTATAAAACCATTTTTAAAATGTTATAATGTGCTTTTAAACACGTTTAAAATGTTTCTAACACATCATAAAACTCTTTTAAAATATTTTTAAAAAATTTGTAAAATATTTTAGAGGATTTTTATAACATTTCAAAATATTTCAAAATATTTCATAAAGTTAAGCTTATAAAGCTGACCGTCAAAATTTTTTATAAATGTTTTAAAAATGGTTTAAACCTTTTATAAAATATTCCAAATTCTTATTAATATGTTTAAATCAAATATTTAAAGCGTTTAATCATTTTTAGTAAATCTTTTTAATAAAATAGTAAAAAATAATATTTTTAAAAACATTATAAAACACTTTTTAAAATGCTATAACATGATTTTAAACACGTTAAAAATGTTTTTAAGACATTATGAAACTCTTTTAAAATATTTTTAAAAAGTTGTAAAATGTTTTAAAGGATTTTTATAACATTTCAAAATATTGTAAAACACTATCAAGATATTTCAAGACACTTTCAAGATATTCTGAAACGCTTTTAAAATATTTTGAAATGCTTTTAAGATTTATTTTAAAATGCTTCAAAACACTCCTAAATTGTTTTAAATTTATTTTAAAATGTTTCAAAACACTTTTAAAATGTTTTAAAACGTTTTTAAATCCTTTTAAAAAACTTGTAAAGCATTTTAAAACGTTTTAAAAGTGTTTTAAAATGGTTTAAAAATGTTTTTAGAAAGTTTTTACAATATTTTAAAAAAGGTTTAAAATGTTTTAAAACATTTTTAAATCCTTTTCAAAAACTTGTAAAGCATTTTAAAACGTTTTAAAAGTGTATCCAAATATGCTCTCAGATTTCAAAACCGAAAAGTTCAGCCCCCGATATCTGTGTTCATTCATTTTTCACAAATCGTCTAAAATGAATCCCGAAATCAATTCGTCACTTTGTGCATCCGAGGCCACACTTGCATATCCAAAATAGGTATCCAAATATGCTCTCGGATTTTAAAACCGAAAAGTTTAGACCTCGATATTCGCGTGCGTTTGTTTTTCACGGATCATCCGAAATGAGGTCCGAACTCAATTCGTCACTTTGTGCATCTGGGGCCGCACTTTCATCTCCAAAATGGGTATCCAAATATGCTCTCGGATATCAAAACCGAAAAGTTTAGCCCCATCTTCCACGTCTGTTCTTTTTTCACGAACCATCCGAAATGAGTCCCAAAATCAATTTGTCACTTTGTGCATGTGGGGCCACGCTTGCATCTCCAAAATGGGTATCCAAATATGCTCTCAGATTTCAAAACCGAAAAGTTCAGCCCCCGATATCCACGTCTTTTAATTTTTCACTGATCGTCTGAATTGAGTCCCGAAGTCAATTCGTCACTTTTTTCATCTGGGGCCACGCTTGCATCTCCAAAATGGGTATCCAAATATGCTCTCAGATTTCAAAACCGAAAAGTTTACCCCCCGATATTCGCGTCCGTTCGTTTTTCACGGATCATCCAAAATGAGGCCCAAACTCAATTTGTCACTTTGTGCATCCGAGGCCATGCTTTCATCTCCAAAATGGGTATCCAAATATGCTCTCATATTTCAAAATCGAAAATTTCAGCCCCCGTTATCTGCGTCTATTCGTTTTTCACGGATCATCCGAAATGAGTCACGAAATCGATTTGTCACTATGTGCATGCGGGGCCACACTTGCATCTCCAAAATGGGTATCCAAATATGCTCTCATATTTCACAACCGAAAATTTCAGCCCCCGATATCCACGTCTTTTCATTTTTCACGGATCGTCTGAATTGAGTCCCGAAGTCAATTTGTCACTTTGTTCATCTGGGGCCACGCTTGCATCTCCAAAATGGGTATCCAAATATGCTCTCAGATTTCAAAACCGAAAAGTTTAGCCCCCCGATATTCGCGTTTGTTCGTTTTTCACGGATCATCCAAAATGATGCCCAAAATCAGTTTGTCACTTTGTGCATCCGAGGCCACGCTTTCATCTCCAAAATGGGTATCCAAATATGCTCTCATATTTCAAAATCAAAAATTTCAGCCCCCGTTATCTGCGTCTATTCGTTTTTCACGGATCATCCGAAATGAGTCGCGAAATCAATTTGTCACTTTGTGCATGAAGGGCCACACTTGCATCTCCATAATGGGTATCCAAATATGCTCTCGGATTTCAAAACCAAAAAGTTCAACCCCTGATATCCGCGTCCGTTCGTTTTTCACGGATCGTCTGAAATCAGTCCCGAAATAAATTTGTCACTTTGTGCATGCGGGGCCACGCTTTCATCTTCAAAATGGGTATCCAGATATGCTCTCGAATTTAAAAACAGAAAATTTCAACCCCCAATATCCGCATTTGCACATTTTTCAAGGATCATCCAAAATGAATCCCGAAATCAATTCGTCATTCTTTTCCTGCGGGGGCACACTTGCATCTCCAAAATGGGTATCCAAATATACTCTCATATTTCAAAAACGAAAATTTTAGCCCCCGACATCCGCGTCCGTTCGTTTTTTACGGATCATCCAAAATGAGTCCCTAAATCAATTCGTCACTTTGTGCATGTGAGGCCACGCTTGCATCTCCAAAATGGTTATCCAAATATGCTCTCGGATTTCAAAACTGAAAAGTTTAGCCCCCGATATCCACGTATGTTCATTTTTCACGGATCATCTGAAATGAGTCCTGAAATCAATTTGTCACTTTGTGCATGTGGGGAAACGCTTGCATCTCCAAAATGTGTATCCAAATATTCTCTCGGATTTCAAAACCGAAAAGTTCTGCCCCCGATATCCACGTCTGTTCATTTTTCACTGATAGTCCGAAATCAGTCCCGAAATAAATTCATCACTTTGTGCATGCGGGGCCACGCTTGCATCTCCAAAATGGGTATCCAAATATGCTCTCGAATTTCAAAACTGAAAAGTTCAAGCCCCAATATCCGCTTTCGTTCAGTTTTCAAAGATCATCCGAAATGAGTCCCAAAATCAATTCGTCACTTTGTTCATGCGGGGGCACACTTGCATCTCCAAAAGCGGTATCCAAATATGCTCTCGAATTTAAAAAATGAAAATTTCAACCACGATATCTGCGTCTATTCGTTTTTTATGGATCGTTCGAAATGAGTCCCTAAATCAATTCATCACTTTGTGCATGTGGGGCCACGCTTGCATCTCCAAAATGGGTATCCAAATATGCTCTCGAATTTTTAAACCGAAAAGTTTAGCCCTCGATATTCGCATCCGTTCGTTTTTCACATATCATCCGAAATGAGGTCCGAACTCAATTCGTCACTTTGTGCATCTGGGGCCACGCTTGCATCTCCAAAATGGATATCCAAATATGCTCTCGGATATCAAAACCGAAAAGTTTAGCCTGCGTCTATTCCTTTTTAAAGAACTATCTACGTTTAAAATGTTTTTCAGACATTATAAAGCTCTTTTAAAATATTTTAAAAACTTTGTAAAATATTTTAAAGGATTTTTATAACATTTCAAAATATTTTAAAATATTTCAAAATATTGTAAAACGCTTACCAAGTTAAGCTTATAAATCTGACATTCAATCATTTTTATAAATGGTTCGAAGATTTTATAAAATATTCTAAATTTTTATTAATATGTTTAAATCAAATATTTAAAGTGTTTAATCATTTTTAGTAAATGTTTTTAATGAAATCGTAAAAAATATTGTTTTAAAAACATTATAAAAAACTTTTTAAACTGTTATAGCGTGCTTTTAAACACATTTAAATGTATTTAACACATTATAAAACTCGTTTAAAATATTTTAAAATTTTTGTAAAATGTTTTTAAGGATTTTTATAACATTTCAAAATATTGTAAAACACTTCCAAGATATTTTAAAACACTTTTAAAATATTTTGAAACACTTCTAAAATATTTTGAAACGCTTTTAAAATATTTTGAAACGCTTTTAAAATTTATTTTAAAATGTTTCAAAACCCTTCTAAAACGTTTTAAATTTATTTTAAAATGTTTCAAAACACTTTTAAAATGTTTTAAAACGTTTTCATAACCTCTTGAAGAACTCGTAAAGCATTTTAAAATGTTTTAAAAGTGTTTTAAAATGGTTTAGAAATGTTTTTAGAAAGCTTTTACAATGTTTTAAAAATATTTCAAAACACTTGTAAAATTCTTTTAAAATATTTAAAAACATTTATTTCATTTTTAAAAATGTTTATAAATAACATTTAATAAAATTTGAACTAATAAAGTTGACATTATAAACATTTAATAATTTTTATAAAGGTTTTATAAATGGTTTAAAGCTTTTATAAAATATTCTAAATTCTTATTAATATGCTTAAATCAAATATTTAAAGCGTTTAATCATTTTTGATAAAATCGCAAAAAAAACGTTTTTAAAAACATTATAAATCACTTTTTAAAATGTTATAACGTGCTTTTAAACACATTTAAAATGTTTTTAAGACATTATAAAACTCGTTTAAAATATTTTTATAAATTTGTAAAATGTTTTAAATGATTTTTATAACATTTCAAAATATTTCAAAATCATTCAAAAAATTTCAAAATGTTGTAAAAAACGCTTCCAAGATATTTTAAAACACTTGTAAATATTTTGAAACGCTTTTAAAATGTTTTAAATTTATTTTTAAATGTTTCAAAACACTTCTAAAATATTTTAAATTTTATATTAAAAGTGTTTTAAAATAAACACATTTAATAAAATCGTAAAAAAAAGTTTTTAGAAACATTATACAACACTTTTAAAAATGTTATAATGTGCTTTTAAAATGTTTTGAAGACATCATAAAACTCTTTTAAAATATTTTTATAAATTTCAAAATATTTCAAAATATTGTCAAACTCTTAAGATATTTTTGAACACTTTTAAATATTTTGAAACCCTTTTAAAATGTTTTAAATTTATTTAAAAATGTTTCAAAACACTTTTAAAATGCTTCAAAACACTTTTAAAATGTTTTAAATTTATTTTAAAATGTTTCAAAACACTTTTAAAATGTTTTAAAACATATTTAAATCCTTTTTAAAAACTTGTAAAACATTTTAAAATGTTTTAAAAGTCTTTTAAAATGGTTTTTAAATGTTTTCAGAATGCTTTTACAATGTTAGAAAAACATTTCAAAACACATTTAAAATATTTGAAAGCATTTATTTAGGTTTTAAAAACGTTTTTAAATAAAATTTAATAAAAGTTAAGCTTATAAAGCTAACATTATAAACATGCAATAATTCTTATAAATGTTTTATAAATGGTTTAAATCTGTTATAAAATATTCTAAATTCTTCTCAATATGTTTAAATCAAATATTTAAAGCGTTTAATCTTTTTATTAAATGTTTTTAATAAAATCGTAAAAAAAGAAACGTTTTTAAAAATATTATAAAACCCTTTTTAAAATGTTATAATGTGCTTTTAAAAACGTTTAAAATGTTTCTAACACATCATAAAACTCTTTTAAAATATTTTTAAAAAATTTGTAAAATATTTTAGAGGATTTTTATAACATTTCAAAATATTTCATAAAGTTAAGCTTATAAAGTTGACATTCAATAATTTTTATAAATGTTTTAAAAATGGTTTAAACCTTTTATGAAATATTCCAAATTCTTATTAATATGTTTAAATCAAATATTTAAAGCGTTTAATCATTTTTAGTAAATCTTTTTAATAAAATCGTAAAAAATAATATTTTTAAAAACATTATAAAACACTTTTAAAAATGCTATAACATGATTTTAAACAAGTTAAAAATGTTTTTAAGACATTATGAAACTCTTTTAAAATATTTTTAAAAAGTTGTAAAATGTTTTAAAGGATTTTTATAACATTTCAAAATATTGTAAAACACTATCAAGATATTTCAAGACACTTTTAAGATATTCTGAAACGCTTTTAGAATATTTTGAAATGCTTTTAAGATTTATTTTAAAATGTTTCAAAACACTTCTAAAATGTTTTAAATTTATTTTAAAATGTTTCAAAACACTTTTAAAATGTTTTAAAACCTTTTAAAATCCTTTTAAAAAACTTGTAAAGCATTTTAAAACGTTTTAAAAGTGTTTTAAAACGGTTTAAAAATGTTCTTAGAAAGCTTTTACAATATTTTAAAAAAGGTTTAAAATGTTTTAAAACGCTTTTAAATCCTTTTCAAAAACTTGTAAAGCATTTTAAAACGTTTTAAAAGTGTATCCAAATATGCTCTCACATTTCAAAACCGAAAAGTTCAGCCCCCGATGTCTGTGTTCATTCATTTTTCACAAATAGTCTGAAATGAATCCCGAAATCAATTCGTCACTTTGTGCATCCGGGGCCACACTTGCATCTCCAAAATAGGTATCCAAATATGCTCTCGTATTTTAAAACCGAAAAGTTTAGACCTCGATATTCACGTGCATTTGTTTTTCACGGATCATCCGAAATGCGGTCCGAACTCAATTCGTCACTTTGTGCATCTGGGGCCGCACTTGCATCTCCAAAATGGGTATCCAAATATGCTCTCGGATATCAAAACCGAAAAGTTTAGCCCCATCTTCCACGTCTGTTCTTTTTTCACGAACCATCCGAAATGAGTCCCGAACTCAATTTGTCACTTTGTGCATGCGGGGCCACGCTTGCATCTCCAAAATGGGTATCCAAATATGCTCTCAGATTTCAAAACCGAAAATTTCACCGATATCCACGTCTTTTAATTTTTCACGGATCGTCTGAATTGAGTCCCGAAGTAAATTCGTCACTTTTTTCATCTGGGGCCACGCTTGCATCTCCAAAATGGGTATCCAAATATGCTCTCAAATTTCAAAACCGAAAAGTTTAGCCCCCGATATTCGCGTCTGTTCGTTTTTCACGGATCGTCCAAAATGAGGCCCAAACTCAATTTGTCACTTTGTGCATCCGAGGCCACGCTTTCATCTCCAAAATGGGTATCCAAATATGCTCTCAGATTTCAAAACCGAAAAGTTTAGCCCCCGATATTCACGTTTGTTCGTTTTTCACGGATCATCCAAAATGATGCCCAAAATCAATTTGTCACTTTTTGCATCCGAGACCATGCTTGCATCTCCAAAATGGGTATCCAAATATGCTCTCAGATTTCAAAACCGAAGAGTTCAGCCCCCGATATCCACGTCTTTTCATGTTTCATGGATCGTCTGAATTGAGTCCCGAAGTCAATTCGTCACTTTGTTCATCTGGGGCCACGCTTGCATCTCCAAAATGGGTATCCAAATATGGTCTCAGATTTCAAAACCGAAAATTTTAGCCCCCGATATTCGCGTTTGTTCGTTTTTCACGGATCATCCAAAATGATGCCCAAAATCAATTTGTCACTTTTTGCATCCGAGGCCACGCTTTCATCTCCAAAATGGGTATCCAAATATGCTCTCCTATTTCAAAATCAAAAATTTCAGCCCCCGTTATCTGCGTCTATTCGTTTTTCACGGATCATCCGAAATGATTCGCGAAATCAATTTGTCACTTTGTGCATGAGGGGCCACACTTGCATCTCCAAAATGGGTATCCAAATATGCTCTCGGATTTCAAAACCGAAAAGTTCAACCCCTGATATCCGCGTCCGTTCGTTTTTCACGGATCGTCTGAAATCAGTCCCGAAATAAATTTGTCACTTTGTGCATGCGGGGCCACTCTTTCATCTCCAAAATGGGTATCCAGATATGCTCTCGAATTTAAAAACCGAAAATTTCAACCCCCAATATCCGCATTTGTAAATTTTTCAAGGATCATCCAAAATGAATCTCGAAATCAATTCGTCATTCTTTTCCTGCGGGGGCACGCTTGCATCTCCAAAATGGGTATCCAAATATGCTCTCAGATTTCAAAACCGAAAAGTTTAGCCCCCGATATTCGCGTCCATTCGTTTTTCACGGATCGTCCAAAATGAGGCCCAAAATCAATTTGTCACTTTGTGCATCCGAGGCCACGCTTTCATCTCCAAAATGGGTATCCAAATATGCTCTCATATTTTAAAATCGAAAATTTCAGCCCCCGTTATCTGCGTCTATTCGTTTTTCACGGATCATCCGAAATGAGTCGCGAAATCGATTTGTCACTATGTGTATGCGGGGCCACACTTGCATCTCCAAAATGGGTATCCAAATATGCTCTCAGATTTCACAACCGAAAAGTTAAGCCCCCGATATCCACGTCTTTTCATTTTTCACGGATCGTCTGAATTGAGTCCCGAAGTCAATTCGTCACTCTGTTCATCTGGGGCCACGCTTGCATCTCCAAAATGGGTATCCAAATATGCTCTCAGATTTCAAAACCGAAAAGTTTAGCCCCCGATATTCGCGTTTGTTCGTTTTTCACGGATCATCCAAAATAATGCCCAAAATCAATTTGTCACTTTTTGCATATGAGGCCACGCTTGCATCTCCAAAATGGGTATCTAAATATGCTCTCAGATTTCAAAACCGAAAAGTTTAGCCCCCGATATTCGCGTTTGTTCGTTTTTCACGGATCATCCAAAATGATGCCCAAAATCAATTTGTCACTTTTTGCATCCGAGGCCACGCTTTCATCTCCAAAATGGGTATCAAAATATGCTCTCATATTTCAAAATCGAAAATTTCGGCCCCCGTTATCTGCGTCTATTCGTTTTTCACGGATCATCCGAAATGAGTCGCGAAATCAATTTGTCACTTTGTGCATGAGGGGCCACACTTGCATCTCCAAAATGGGTATCCAAATATGCTCTCGGATTTCAAAACCAAAAATTTTAGCCTGCGTCTATTCCTTTTTAACGAACTATCTACGTTTAGAATGTTTTTCAGACATTATAAAGCTCTTATAAAATATTTTAAAAACTTTGTAAAATATTTTAAAGGATTTTTATAACCTTTCAAAATATTTTAAAATATTTCAAAATATTGTAAAACGCTTATCAAGTTAAGCTTATAAATCCGACATTCAATAATTTTTATAAATGGTTCGAAGATTTTATAAAATATTCTAAATTTTTATTAATATGTTTAAATCAAATATTTAAAGTGTTTAATCATTTTTAGTAAATGTTTTTAATGAAATCGTAAAAAAAATTGTTTTAAAAACATTATAAAAAAACTTCTTACCCCGTTATAGCGTGCTTTTAAACACATTTAAATGTATTTAACACATTATAAAACTCGTTTAAAATATTTTAAAAATTTTGTAAAATGTTTTTAAGGATTTTTATAACATTTCAAAATATTGTAAAACACTTCCAAGATATTTTGAAACACTTCTAAAATATTTTGAAACGCTTCTAAAATATTTTGAAACGCTTTTAAAATTTATTTTAAAATGTTTCAAAACACTTCTAAAACTTTTTAAATTTATTTTAAAATGTTTCAAAACACTTTTAAAATGTTTTAAAACGTTTTCAGAACCTCTTGAAGAACTCGTGAAGCATTTTAAAATGTTTTAAAAGTGTTTTAAAATGGTTTAAAAATGTTTTTAGAAAGCTTTTACAATGTTTTAAAAATATTTCAAAACACTTTTAAAATTCTCTTAAAATATTTAAAAACACTTTTAAAATTCTCTTAAAATATTTAAAAACATTTATTTCATTTTTAAAAATGTTTATAAATAACATTTAATAAAAGTTAAACTAATAAAGTTGACATTATAAACATTTAATAATTTTTATAAAGGTTTTATAAAAGGTTTAAAGCTTTTATAAAATATTCTAAATTCTTATTAATATGCTTAAATCAAATATTTAAAGCGTTTAATCATTTTTGATAAAATCGCAAAAAAAAACGTTTTTAAAAACATTATAAAACACTTTTTAAAATTTTATAACGTGATTTTAAACACATTTAAAATGTTTTTAAGACATTATAAAACTCGTTTAAAATATTTTTATAAATTTGTAAAATGTTTTAAATGATTTTTATAACATTTCAAAAAATTTCAAAATGTTGTAAAAAACGCTTCCAAGATATTTTAAAACACTTGTAAAATATTTTGAAACGCTTTTGAAATGTTTTAAATTTATTTTTAAATGTTTAAAAACACTTCTAAAATATTTTAAATTTATATTAAAAGTGTTTTAAAATAAACACATTTAATAAAATCGTAAAAGAAAGTTTTTAGAAACATTATACAACACTTTTGAAAATGTTATAACGTGCTTTCAAAATGTTTTGAAGACATCACAAGACTCTTTTAAAATATTTTTAAAAATTTGTAAAATGTTTTAAAATATTTTTTATAAATTTCAAAATATTTCAAAATATTGTCAAACGCTTAAGATGTTTTTGAACACTTTTAAATATTTTGAAACCCTTTTAAAATGTTTTAAATTTATTTTAAAATGTTTCAAAACACTTTTAAAATGCTTCAAAACACTTTGAAAATGTTTTAAATTTGTTTTAAAATGTTTCAAAACACTTTTAAAATGTTTTAAAACATATTTAAATCCTTTTTAAAAACTTGTAAAACATTTTAAAATGTTTTAAAATGGTTTTTAAATGTTTTTAGAATGCTTTTACAATGTTAGAAAAACATTTCAAAACACATTTAAAATATTTGAAAGCATTTATTTGTTTTTAAATAAAATTTAATAAAAGTTAAGCTTATAAAGCTAACATTATAAACATGCAATAATTTTTATAAATGTTTCATAAATGGTTTAAATCTGCTATAAAATATTCTAAATTCTTCTCAATATGTTTAAATCAAATATTTAAAGCGTTTAATCTTTTTATTAAATGTTTTTAATAAAATTGTAAAAAAAGAAACGTTTTTAAAAATATTATAAAACCCTTTTTAAAATGTTATAATGTGCTTTTAAACACATTTAAAATGTTTCTAACACATCATAAAACTCTTTTAAAATATTTTTAAAAAAATTGTAAAATATTTTAGAGGATTTTTATAACATTTCAAAATATTTCAAAATATTTCATAAAGTTAAGCTTATAAAGCTGACAGTCAATAATTTTTATAAATGTTTTAAAAATGGTTTAAACCTTTTATAAAATATTCCAAATTCTTATTAATATGTTTAAATCAAATATTTAAAGCGTTTAATCATTTTTAGTAAATCTTTTTAATAAAATCGTAAAAAATAATATTTTTAAAAACATTATAAAACACTTTTTAAAATGCTATAACATGATTTTAAACACGTTAAAAATGTTTTGAAGACATTATGAAACTCTTTTAAAATATTTTAAAAAAGTTGTAAAATGTTTTAAAGGATTTTTATAACATTTCAAAAATATTGTAAAACACTTTCAAGATATTTCAAAACACTTTTAAGATATTCTGAAATGCTTTTAAAATATTTTGAAATGCTTTTAAGATTTATTTTAAAATGTTTCAAAACACTTCTAAAATGTTTTAAATTTATTTTAAAATGTTTCAAAACACTTTTAAAATGTTTTAAAACGTTTTTAAATCCTTTTAAAAAACTTGTAAAGCATTTTAAAACGTTTTAAAACTGTTTTAAAACGGTTTAAAAATGTTTTTAGAAAGCTTTTACAATATTTTAAAAAAGGTTTAAAATGTTTTAAAGCGTTCTTAAATCCTTTTCAAAAACTTGTAAAGCATTTTAAAACGTTTTAAAAGTGTATCCAAATATGCTCTCAGATTTCAAAACCGAAAAGTTCAGCCCCCGATATCTGTGTTCATTCATTTTTCACAAATCGTCCGAAATGAATCCCGAAATCAATTCGTCACTTTGTGCATCCGGGGCCACACTTGCATCTCCAAAATAGGTATCCAAATATGCTCTCAGATTTTAAAACCGAAAAGTTTAGACCTCGATATTCGCGTGCGTTTGTTTTTCACGGATCATCCAAAATGAGGTCCGAACTCAATTCGTCCCTTTGTGCATCTGGGGGCGCACTTGCATCTCCAAAATGGGTATCCAAATATGCTCTCGGATATCAAAACAGAAAAGTTTAGCCCCATCTTCCACGTCTGTTCTTTTTTCACGAACCATCCGAAATGAGTCCCGAAATCCATTTGTCACTTTGTGAATGCGTGGCCACGCTTGCATCTCCAAAATGGGTATCCAAATATGCTCTGAGATTTCAAAACTGAAAATTTCAGCCCCCGATATCCACGTCTTTTAATTTTTCACGGATCGTCTGAATTGAGTCCCGAAGTAAATTCGTCACTTTTTTCATCTGGGGCCACGCTTGCATCTCCAAAATGGGTATCCAAATATGCTCTCAAATTTCAAACCGAAAAGTTTAGCCCCCGATATTCGCGTCTGTTCGTTTTTCACGGATCGTCCAAAATGAGGCCCAAACTCAATTTGTCACTTTGTGCATCCGAGGCCACGCTTTCATCTCCAAAATGGGTATCCAAATATGCTCTCAGATTTCAAAACCGAAAAGTTTAGCCCCCGATATTCACGTTTGTTCGTTTTTCATTCGATCATCCAAAATGATGATGAAAATCAATTTGCCTACTTTTTGCATCCCGACCATGCTTGCATCTCCAAAATGGGTATCCAAATATGCTCTCGTATTTCAAACCGAAGAGTTCTGTACCCCCCCGATGTCCACGTCTTTTAATTTTTCACGGATCGTCCGAATTGAGTCCCGAAGTCAATTCGTCACTTTGTTCATCTGGGGCCACGCTTGCATCTCCAAAATGGGTATCCAAATATGCTCTCAGATTTCAAAACCGAAAATTTTAGCCCCCGATATTCGTTGTCGTTGATGATGAAGTGGCGCACGAAAAATGCGAAAGTGCTTTCACGATAAATGGAAATGGCAAATACCTATTTGTAAATTTGTAACTGGAAGTGTTTGTTTACACTCCCCTTTCCCTTTCCCCTTTCCATTTTGAGACTCTGAGACTCTGAGACTCTGTGTAGAGGACTCCGCGTCCTATTTCCTTTGTGTTTCTGTGTTTCCCACTCCCATTCTATTTCCTTGTGTTTCCATTCTACCTCCTTGTGTTGATTTGATTTGAGA
>JAXQQM020058150.1:0-102432 GCA_034641835.2 Pinus albicaulis
TACCCTAAGTAAAACTACTTTCACTATGTTAAAATAGGAAACCCCAAAAGGAAATATTAAACAAACCTATATTTGTTTGATTTTCCTCATGGAATAATTAATTAAACCATATTTTAATTATTATTCCCAGTCATGTTTAACCCAAAAACAAAGAAATTAATGAGATAAACCCTTAGTTATCTTATTATTTTCTAGGAATAATTATTTAAATCTTGTTTAGATAATATTCCTTGTTAAATATGACCAAATCACCCACAAATAATTAAATAAATCATTATTTATTTGATTATCTTCCAACCACTTCCTTAAAAAGATAAATAAATCATTTATTTATTTATTTTGACTAATCAAGGGATTTGACCCAAGTCAAAGACCCTTTCCCTCCAACAAATATAATAAAGTATTCCATAAAAGGTGGATCTAGATTTGGTTAACATTATTTTAATCATGCACCAAGATCTAGAATGACCCAATATTTTGTTATAAATAGGAGGGTTTTCCCCATCATTCTGCACCTTTTGTTGCCTATTAGATCACTCTGGATCTATACACTTGGTCCCATTTTTCACCATTTGCTCCCATTGAGCTCTATTTTATGCATTGGGTTTTCTACACTTACAAGAGAGAGAAAGCTTAGATCTGAAGTGCTGAGGACTACAAAGAACCCATCCCATTGAGGAGAGCTGGATACACCTTCTTGTTTTCCTCCCAGGTGCCCTGTAATATAAAATTCTTTCAAAAAATCGTGTTCTTGTCTTGTCTGTTGGATGCATGGAGAAAAACCTTTACTTTACTGCTTAATGTCTTTCCATTTATAGATCTGTTTGTTGCAGCATTTTTACTACTAATCGCAGATCTGAAGATGTTTGGCAGCCTCTATTGTTGTTAGGGCTATTAGTTATGCGTAGCTAAAGTGGTTCTTTTTCGTACACCTCGACGAAGAATTCATACTAACAAATTGCGACTCCACATGGGTTTTAAATTACGACCGCTGTCGTTTTTCATATTCCTGCATATCCAGCTACTTCAGGCCCTAGGGCTTCTTTTCAGCTGCTTAGTTTTCCTCTTTTTATGTCATTTTTCTCACATAAAACCCTAAAAACTTAAAATTTCTAACTTCGTGTGTTTCTGGCCCTATTGCGTAGGTAAGCGACACCAGCCGCAACTGAGACGACAAGTTTTCTGAAAATCTGCCGCCGAGACAACCGGAACAGGGGGGTCGCACTTTTATTTCGGCCTGGGCGACCTCCGAGGTCGCACTTTTCGGCTTTGGAAATTTTTACTGCGACACTGCACTCGGATCGGAGTCGAGCGTAACGACTTTGCCTTTTTTCCGGCATTTTTTTCGGCAATTTTACCGGGTTACCAACGCTGCCGGCTTACGCTCGAGGTCTTCCCGGCCTGCGCTCCTCAACGCCTTGACCGAAGATCTGATGCGGTTTACTCATCTAAGTGGGAACCCGGCCCTTAGGGCTTTATTTTTCACTTTTTGTGGAAGAGTTTTAGCTGTTTCAGCCGTCGGTTTCAGAGCTTCAGCCCCCTCTTTTCCAGATCTGTTACCTCCCTTTCAGATCCATTGAAATCAGCCTCTTTTCCTTTCAAATCACCCCTTGTCGTTTTGTTTGGACCTCCTTTGACGGCCTCCGCCTCACCCCCTCCGGTTTTTGCTGATTTCCTTCCCTTTTCCAGCCACCTTGCCTGTGTCTCTTGGCTGTGATATGCACCCCTTTCCTGCAGCCTTATTCTCCAGATCCCTGTCCCTTTTGACCCTAGATCTGTTGAGCTCTTTTTATGTGTGTTTTGACTTGATGTTTGCCCTCTTTTAGATTAGTTTTGAGAGGCCCGCCTCTTTGGGTTAGATTGATGCATTGTTAGCTGTTAAATGTTCTGTCTTTTCAGCAATTTATATTGTTCTATGCAGATTTCTTTTCAGTTACACATCACACTTTTTCTTGCTCTCAAAACGAAAAGGGTTTAAAAATTAAAATTAACGCACGCCACACACTGACCCTAAGTGAAGAAGCGCCTGGTTAACACTGCCTGGCAAAGACTCTAAAATCAATTGTCACTGCACCTTTTCTGCCCTTGACCGTAATTGATTCTGTCCCCTTTTGCCCCTGTCGGTTTCCTTCTTCCTGTCATCATTGCGCCCCCCAGGCGCCTTTCCCGGAGACTTCTTGGCCTTCACCCTCAGTTTCCGGTTGATCGACCTGCTCCGCACCGCCGTCGTCGAGCCAGTCCACCTTCGAGTCCGCACTCCGACTCCTCCCCTGATTCATCGGGTCCTCCTTCTCCTCCCGGTTCTCCTGCCCCCTTCACCATGTCTGGTCCAGGGCCTAACGCTAGCAGCTCTCCCGGTCCCAATGCCGGCCCTACTACTAGCGGAACCGCAGTAGGAACTTCCCCGGCCACCCCTGTGCTGCCGTACATTGCAGGCCTCAGCCTCCCCGATTTCCATCAGTTGATCAATGACCCCATCCACCACAATGCTAACTGGCCCGCTATGCCAACCAAGCTCCCCTCAGACATCCCTAAGTTTGAGGGCCTTAATGGAGAAGATCCAACCAACCATGTCCGATCTTTCCATATGTGGTGTTCCTCCAATTCCATTACCGATGACTCCATCCGTCTTCGTTTGTTCCAACGCACGCTTACCGTCGAAGCTTCTAAATGGTATGTTGAACAAGCCACCTCTACCCATACCACCTTTGAGACTCTTGCCCAAGCCTTTTTGTCGTACTTCCAGCTCCCCCTCCGATACGATACTGGCACGGAGCTCTTGACTTCCTTTAAGCAAGCCTCTTCAACACGCCTTTCCGCCCATGTTCAGGAATGGCGACGAAGACGGAGCTTATGTCGAGCCCCTCCCTTCGAAGATCGGGTTTACATGGACTGGTTCCTGCGCACCCTTCCCGCTCCCATCGACAAAGATGTCGCCTCCCATTCTCCTCAAACTGAAGAAGCCGCCCTCCAAATAGCTTTGAAATATGACCTGATCTACGCTCAGTCTGGTTATGTTTATACCGTTCTTCCTGACATCCCCAGGCCCGGTGGCGCTAACGCCCCGGGGGCATATCATTCCGCCGACGGTATCGTTGGAGCCCTTTCTCATCCATACGCCCAACCTCCTATGGGCTATGGTCTCCCTCAGGGAGGGGCCAGCTCCTCCGGCACTTTTCCCCCTCCCGGTTACATGTATCCAGGATACGGCATGCCTCCTCCTTTTGCCCAACCTCCTGCTTACCCTAATGTTGCCCACCCTACCCATTACCCTTATCCCCAGCCTGGTGTGCCAGCTCCTCCAGCATATGCGCTTCCTCCTCCCTTGCCTCCTCAACCCCAGCAACAACACCTACAGCCCCCTCCAGGGCAAGTATTTGCACAGCAGGGCGCGACTAATCCCCCTTCTTCTCAAAGAAGGCGGAGAGGCAACCAAAACCAATCTGCCCCTGGTACCCGAGGACCCAATTCCGGTGTGGACCCTAACACCGGCAACCAGCAACAGGGCAGTCAGCCCAAGCCGGACAGGCCGCTTCGCACCAACAAGCCCTGTTCGTGTTGCGGTGTTTATGGTCATTACACCCACGATTGTCCCCTCTTACCCCAGATGCGGTAGATGTGGGAGTCTCAAGCCACATTGCGCGGACAGCACGCCTCCCCTCATGCTCCACCTAATGTGGCCACTACCCAGCCAGCTGTGTTTACCGATCCTTTCCCTCAGCAAGGATTCGTGGCTACCCAACCACCTGACAACCAGGTAGCTGCCCCCCCTTCCCTTTCTGGTTCCTCTGATTACCAGATCCTTATGATGAATTCTGATCCCAACCCCTCCGTTGATCTTCACCTTCAAACTCGGGCTCGCCAGTACCCCAAGCCTCCTGCTCCGTCTGCCCCCGAGCCTCCCTCTTCAGGTTCTACAGAGCCTCTTTCGACATCCAGTGGCCCCTTACACATCCCTCAACCCAAATTTGAGGTTCATCCAAAGATTCCAAAGGGACCATTACGCCGAAATGCTGCTTCCAGCCGAGCCGCTCAGTCGTATAGCATAGTAGATGATTTGGCGCAATCACCCGCGGCCATTTCCACACTGGAACTCCTCCAGTCGTGCCCTTCCCAAAAGAAGGCTCTACTATCTGCCGTGGGCAGTGTAGATCCTGCTGACGACCAAATGATTGTTTTCGATGCCACTCAATCGGATCACCCTCCCCTCCCTCCTTCCGTCGCCTTCCAAATCCCAGTCAAGATACGGAACGCCATCGTTTCCCGGTGTATAATTGACAAGGGGGCATCCACCTGCGTGATGTCCGCTTCGGTTTGGAAGCAACTCGGATCCCCTGAGCTGGCCCCTTCCACGATCACCCTTAGAGCGTGGGACGGTCATGCCTCCCAACCCATTGGCTTGTTTCGTAATTGCCCTATCACCCTCGCCGGTAAGACTGTTTGCGTTGACGTCGAAGTCATTGAAGCCCCACTCGACTACAACATTCTTTTGGGGCGGAGCTACACCTATGCTATGTCTGCTGTCCCATCTGCGGTCTTTCGCAAGATGTCTTTCCCCCATAATGGAAAGATAGTCACCATTGACCAGTTGACATATCATGAGCCTCCCTCTCAGACCTCCTCTGAGACCACCATCTCTTCTGTAGCCAACAAGCAAACCGTCGATTCCCTGACCAGTGTCTCCCTCGGCGTTTACAAGGACTCCTCCCTACTTGGAACTTTTCCTTGTCTTCCCCCTCCTCCTATCCCTGATCCCAGCTTGTCAAATGTTTGCATGATGCAATCGTCTCAGGCCGCCCTCAAGAGGCCTGCTTCGGCTAGTCCGCAACCGCCCCTTCGCCCTCCGCAACCCGCCCCTAGCCATACTTCTCTGCCAACCGGACCTCCTCCTTCTGGCCTTCCTCCTACAGCTGGTATCCCTGAACCCCTTTACCCCCCTGACTCGGTTCCCCCTGGCCTTAACCATCTCGGAGCCGTCCCTCCCGGCCATTACCCTGCTGGACAGATCCCCTTCCTGGCTCCCCCTCCCGAAGTATATTCTGTCCCCGTCATGGCCACCCTCTCCCTTCCTAACCTGACCTTGGGCATTCCGGTCTGGTACCTTGATCCCCCGGCCGCCACCCCTCCTGGTCACCCCAAACCCTACATGGCTTTGACACCGGTCCAACCGGTCCCCCTCGCTTCTTCCGTTGCTACTGTGCCTCCAGCACCTCTGCAGGATCCCTCTCCTGTCGTGGCAGCTCCTGAGAAGAAACGCAAAGCCCGTAAGGGGGCACCAAAAGATAAGACCACCATGACTGACCCGACCCCTCCCCAACCTGCCAAGCCCTGTGCCTTGTGCGATGTCGCCGGTCATGCCACCCATGCTTGTCTCGAGTTGCCCCGTATCCAACCCATGGTTAAAGTCGCGTTCCCCGAATCTACGGCCCCTGAAGCCTCCTCTTCGTCCGTAACCAAGAACCCCAAGACTCTCCGCACCAACAAACCATGCGCATTGTGCGGTGTCCATGGCCACTACTCCCACCGCTGTCCTCACCTGACGCATTATCGCGCCTCTTTAGAGGTCATTCGAGAGTACGAGGTTGAACAGAATCAATCTGCCTCTCCCATCCTCGCGCAGTATGCTTCAGGCCAACCCGAGGATCCTCCCGCTCCCATTGTCATCCCTCCCCCCGATGTTCAGATGACAGAGTCCACCGCGACAATTCTTTACCTATCCTCCTCTGCGAGACACCTGGAGCCCAGCCCCCCTGCATCCTCCCCTGTCGTTTCGCCTGATCCCCTCTTTTCCACCCATACCCCGGTTTCCTCCACCCATACCCCTGTAGACCTCCGCAGCCCGAGTCCGCGCCATACTTCCGATAGCTCTCAAATACAACCCTTCAGCTTGTATGTGAGTCATCGTCATCCTGCCCCTTGCACTCCCTCCCGCAGTTGCCGCTCGATGTTTTCTGTCCACTCACGCTGCCGTCCGTCTCCATCTTTTACTCATTTGTTGTCTTGTGACACCATTATGCAGGACCCTCCGTCCACACCCTTTATCGGTTACGCCGATGGTGCGAGTCGTTACTCCCGGAATCTTGCCGCGGCGGTTGGGCCATTTTCACCCCCTTGCATGCCCTTGTTCTCTCCAACGGGGTCTGCATTGGTCCTGCCACCAATAATCAGGCCGAATATGATGCAGTGCATGGTCTCTTAGCCGATGCCCTCTTGCATCGCGTACTCCATCTGCACGTTCATTTGGATTCCCTACTTCTTGTAATGCAACTGAATGGTGTTTATCGTGTGCATAACCCTGTGCTGTTTAGACGCTATTTACGAGTGAAACTCTTGATACGTGCATTTGAAACCATAACTTTAAACCATGTACCTCGAGAACAGAATCACTATGTAGATAGTATTGCAAACCAAGTTCTAGACTGGCATTTATCACATGCATTTCATTCAAGACAATAACATTCATAAAAAACCATAACGATGCATATCCATTATATGTGTCGCAAAACATGTGATTAGAGTCCATCTACTCTGATACATATGGCATGCCCACAGCATGTTACACAAATTCAAAAACTAGGGGCACCACCTGCCCCTACATACATCACTGGGGGCACCATACGCCCCTACATACAACTAGGGGCACCACCTGCCCCTACATACATCACTGGGGGCACCATACGCCCCTACATACATACTAGGGGGCACCACATGCCCCACCCCTAATCACTATCTGGAGGATCCCGAGCCAATGGCTCTGCCCCTGCAGCCTGTAGATCACGCATCGCCTGACCGGCTATCGCCATGCGCTGCATGATACCTCGCCACTCCGAGGGTACACCAACACACGGCTCTATGAACTGGTCGTCCAAGTCCTGCCACCCGCGCTCTGATACTCCGGTCAACAACCGTTCGCATCTACATCGGATATCCTCCAGCAGGGCAGCTGCATCCTCATTCTACGCCGCTCTCGATCCTGTAGCTCCAGCTGCTGCCGGTCGTCCCATATATCCGGCCGGTTTCACTGGTGCTATATCTGCATACCAAAAGTACATGAATCAGTACCTTACTCTACTCTTCAAAATACTTTAACATGCCCATACAAGTATAGCAATCTGTCACTTACCATCGGGCCCCCAGACTCGACCAGGCGGAAGTGGCAGGTCCGGATCTCCACAATAACTCATCCCACTATAGGGATAGTCGTCTATGTACAAAGGCATCTGATCCCAATGGGCAACAAACTCTGGTCGAAATACTCGCCCGACTGCCCCTCCTCCTCCTCTGCACAGTAGCCGTCCCCAACGGCGCATTCTGGGCTCTCTCGGGCCCCCATCTGGAAGCTGTACATGAGGCCTCAAGGTCGGGATCTTCTCAAAGAAGAAGGCGCACAACAAAGTCCCATATGCGCAGTCATGGTTCACCTGCCGCCTGCATAGTGACAACTGTCGCTTTAGAGACACCAACAACATTTGGGCCCACCCATAGTAGGTCCCACCCAATACACTTTCCACTAACATCATCTGCCCCCCAGTGATGTGATGGAACGCCTGGCTGCCCAGGATTCGCAGCACAGCTGCGGCCACTGCACGAGTTTCTAGCCTCTCTAGATCCCCGATCGGTATTCGAGTCCCCTTGACTTGGAGACTCGGTCGACCATGGCGTTCCATGAACTCCATGATATGTCGCCCCCGCGGCAACACTGGCTGTGTGTTTCCCACCATCCCCAGTGGCGGGAGACCGGTCAGGAAGTACACGTCCTGGACCGTCAGTTCGATCCTGTGCCCCTGCACCACAAAGATCTCCTGATCTGGATCCCAATAACTGATAATCCGGGCCAGTAACGGTTCCCCTGCTCTCATCAATGGGTTCTCCACAAACTTAAGAACCCCAAATCTGGCCAATACACGACGGACGCCCTGACCCGCCTGGATCTCTGTCCGAAGTGTCCCCAGATCTCTCTCTCTCCAGTTGACCTGTAACTCTGCCATACCTGCACAAACACATCATATTTGTCAGCGTTCAGATCGGGAAAACCATAACCAAACATCAAAACCCAGCTTCCAGCCATAAAACAGCACCAAAACCCCCTCATCTCCCAGGTCGCAGTTTTCTGCCATTTTCTGGACCAGGTCGCACTTTTTTCCCTCAAACCTGCGTCCTAGGTCGCACTTTTTGCCCCAAAAAGTGTGACCCGACCGTAGAGATGAAGGAGGGGCTATTTCTGGAAGTTTGGGCCCTAAACTGAAAAAGTAATCCATCAAAATGCAAGAGAAGGGTTAGGCCTCCTACCTCCAACTGACAGATCTCGATTCCAACGGTCGGTTTGTCCGCTATGTTCGCCGCAAGATTTAGGGCCTTCTCTCCTCTCCACATTCACCACAGCAACAATAGCAAATGAATGATTTTGGAGGGAAAACTGCCTCATTAAAAGAGAACCCCTGTTTCTTCTTTCGACTGCTGCGACCACACCGTAGCCCCGTTCGACGAACCGTCAGCACCGCTGGACAGATCTCACCGAGCTCTCAAATGGGTTTTTATTAGTTTTTGGTGATTTGATACTTCACCTGGACACATTTTGTCCAAGAAGGGTCACTTCACCGCTCCTTAAAATCGAATTTCCTCACTTACGACACTTGTACTTGGGGCACCATATTGCTCCCTTACTTGTCCATGTTCGTGTCAATTTTCGTCATGAGTTCCCATCTTGTACTCATGCTTCCATGGTCCCCCCTTGGGGCCTTTACTGTGTGGCACCACCATCGAGTCGCCCTTGTTTCGAGCATCCAAGTTGAGTCATCATTGCATCCATGGAGTCTATACCACGTCCCTTCGCACCTCACTATAGCCCTCCATCCTTCATTGCTTAGTCTCTCTCTTGTGTCGCACATTATGACCTCCAGTCTCACTGTCCCCTATCCCTCATGATCTTGTGTTAGTCACTGCCGTGTCGTCCATGCTCTTTATGCTCTCACAAGGGAAGTCGTCCATTCGCTACTCAGTCCTTCCCATTTCCACTATCGTCATTAGTGTCAGTCTGTCCGTCGCTCTATTGTTTTCTCTCGTGCCTTAGTTGAGGATCTCTCATTGCCTCACCTATGGCGGACCTCCTTCTGTCGACATCAGCACATTCATTCCAGAAACCAGGTCTAGAGGGCGGTGTACCTTGGTTCCAACTTCCACTCTTGTTCGGTGCCTTGGATCAGGCAGGGGGATCTCTCACTTCCCTTTGACTTGATTGTTTCTCCAGCTCCTTTCAGCATGATCGAGATTCGTATACTTGACGGTCCAGTGATCCAGCAGTAGCTCTTGATGATTCCCGGGTGTGTGTGAGATGTCTCAACCCTCATGAGGGGGTGGCCCTGCAGGTAACCCCCCACATGCCTGGATGACCTATTCTTCGCAGCCTTCGATGCAGCTCCAGATTTTGATGATGTTGGCCTTAGCCACTTGCAGCACCACTTCGATTTGCATGTATCAGTCAGATTTTGTGAGCCCTTCCCCATTTACAGGGGGCATTTGGGTTGTATTTATCTCATGTACTCAAATATTATTGTACTAGTCCTGGCTGTTATCCCAGGCACAGCATGTATGTGAGATTTCTCATTGTATTTTTATCTGGCTCCTGATTATGCCAGCTGTACTCTATGGTTCGGTCCCTTGTTTACTGGACACACTATTCTTTTGTACTTTGTCTCGGCGGGCATAGGTATGCCTCCCCCGCCGCCTTCAGCACAAGTACCCTCTCATAAAAAGAGACTTGTTGCACCTGCGAGTCTCGTCTCCTCAGGGTCTAGTCCTTCAGCACACTATCTACCTCACATTTCTCTCTTTGACATCCCTTTTGTTGTCTAGTGATTGTGTTCTTACAACGTACTTCGGTCATACGATTTGCTCCTGACACTCGCACGCTCGGGGGCAATTTGTTACACCATTTTTTGGTCATCTAACCTATTATCATTAGATGGACCCAAGTACACCATGTAAGACCAGTTTTACCCTAAGTAAAACTGCTTTCACTATGTTAAAATAGGAAAACCCAAAAGGAAATATTAAACAAACCCATATTTGTTTGATTTTCCTCATGGAATAATTAATTAAACCATAATTTAATTATTATTCCCAGTCATGTTTAACCCAAAATCAAAGAAATCAATTAGATAAACCTTTATTTATCTTATTATTTTCTAGGAATAATTATTTAAACCTTATTTAGATAATATTCCTTGTTAAATATGACCAAATCACCCACAAATAATTAAATAAATCATTATTTATTTGATTATCTTCCAACCACTTCCTTAAAAATATAAATAAATCATTTATTTATTTATTTTTGACTAATCAAGGGATTTGACCCAAGTCAAAGACCCTTTCCCTCCAACAAATATAATAAAATATTCCATAAAAGGTGGATCTAGATTCGGTTAACATTATTTTAATCATGCACCAAGATCTAGAATGACCCAATATTTTGTTATAAATAGGAGGGTTTTCCCCATCATTCTTCACCTTTTGTTGCCTACTAGATCACTCTGGATCTATACACTTGGTCCCATTTTTCACCATTTGCTCCCATTGAGCTCTATTTTCTGCATTGGGTTTTCTACACCTACAAGAGAGAGAAAGCTTAGATCTGAAGTGCTGAGGACTACAAAGAACCCATCCCATTGAGGAGAGTTGGATACACCTTCTTGTTTTCCTCCCAGGTGCCCTGTAATACAAAAATTCTTTCAAAAATCGTGTTCTTGTCTTGTCTGTTGGATGCATGGAGCAAACCCCTTTATTTTACTGCTTAATGTCTTTCCATTTATAGATCTGTTTGTTGCAGCATTTTTACTACTAATCGCAGATCTGAAGATGTTTGGCAGCCTCTATTGTTGTTAGGGCTATTAGTTATGCGTAGCTAAAGTGGTTCTTTTTCGTACACCTCGACGAAGAATTCATACTAACAACCCAGATACTTGCAGACATCAGTGGCAGGTAGTCCTGTGTTTGATCAGGGGTCTTCATCATTGGCTCCTGGTCGAATGATTCTACGAGTGTTCGACTTCAACTCATTTTATTCACACTCACTAGATTGTACTGTGCATCTTAGGGACCATCATCATTATCGGTGGCCGCCTTCGTGTCTGTTAACAATTTTCATTATCGACTGGTAATCAGACGATTTCTCACATTTTCGATGACAACTCGTTCATTCACATGTTGAGAAATATGCAGTTTAAGTGAATCGACGGTCAAGACCTTGGGGAAAAGGCTACATCATTAAAGTTATGTTTCCTTCCCCAAGTTGCGATATTTTTTATGGAGACAACTTCTTCAGCCTGATCATGTTATGACAGACACTTCCAAATTGTGCCTATCGGTGGACAGATTCTTCATATCTCTATTCTAGAGAAATCACGTTGTTTAAGCTAATGAGCATGGGATATGCCTGACTCAAGGCAGATACTATATTTTCTGACATATGTTGTTGTTTTAGGTTTTCCTCAGTCTTTCAATCTCTTTATCTCTACACAAATTATAAAGTATTTCGGCCATCATCTTCGTCTCTGACCTCACACTTTAGGGGGCATCTGTTACAGGTCAAAATACCTCCTCATCAGCTCAGAGGGGAAGACAAATATGGAAGGAGTATAAAGACCTAAATTAAACCTATTTCTGCCAGGGTAACGCCTATCTAGAACAATACAAGAGCGTTATAACGCAGTACATCAGTGAATATGCCGCGTTAGTGGCTAGGGAAACGCTCTGTTTACATTAAAGGGTAGCGTTACCCGTGTTTTAAGTTTGAATCGGGAAAAGCCCGTGGAGAATGATTTGAATCTCCAACTTTCCCTCACAAGAGAGTCAGTTCACAAAAGAAACTGCAGAGCACCAGTTCATTATTGGTCATTGCTATAAAAAGACTGAACTCCAAAGGAGGCAAAAGCATAGAGATTAAAGAAACATCTAAGTTTTTTCCATTCCAAACTAGTGGAAAGAGAAAGGCAACAATGGCTTTCTCCCTCTCCTATAAGAAGGAGCTGAAGGCTCTTAATTGAGGGTCGAAGGATTGCTAAAGGTTTTTGCATACTTGTGGAATAGAGAATAGTGTTATATTGTGAAGGCCAAGAGTCAAAGAGGTTCCTAGAGAGCTTGTTGACTTGGACTTCTTCACTTGAGAGATAAAAGAGATTGGGAGACCGAGGAGGGCTTGGTACAACCGACGGTTGTAATCCTCCTTCTTTCAAAATCAATAGAACTGCGTTCGTTTTGTCCATTCAATGCTTAATATTGTCATTATTGTCTGAACATTTACATAATATGATATGAATGGATCAGATGTGTATAATTTAGAAGTTCATTATATATTGACTTGATTGATAGGATACATGTTATGTTAGAAATTACGTGGGTGCTTTGACTGATTGCAGGACTAAGATTTGGAGCCGGTGAAGAAGGACTCTTGCTTCGCTGCCTAGCGCTCTCCAAGGGACTCCAAGATTGTCAAAGAGGTAATTCTTCATCGCATTCTATCAAGTTAGTTTAAGTTAATATGAACATGCTCATGCCATCTTTGTGAACAACACAACTAATCTTACTGTCTGCCTTGGGCACCGGAAAGCCCTGAGAGGGATATTCGAAAACCAACAACCCAAGTAGTTTACCCTATAGCAGCCCTTCTGCCCGTTATATATTTTTCCATACCACTTTAATATCAAACCTCTGAAATATTAATTTATTTGGACTTTAATATAAAATTTACATCTGACCTTCGAAATATATAACCTTTTGGATTTTGATATAAAATCTTGGACCAACATTTGAAATTCAGCCTTGACCTAGGTCCACCATGTGAAAATTCTATTGCAGTGTATTGCTTTATTTTCTCCTACTTGATTTAATTAATACAAGTTATTTCCAGAAATAAGATTCATAAAATACCGTAAATAAAGACAACTACAGCCTACACATGCATATCATTTATTGAATAATATGCTCATACAACAATGTGACACATGGATTTTTGGACATAAGTCCCTGGAAAAACCCAAAGCTGAAAAACTGGTGCAACAGATATGAGGGTTTATTATTAAGTAGTTATGAGTATAGAAAATATGGGTTCCAAGACTAAAAAACCTGACAGAGAATAAAAGAAATCAAATATGCAACTAACTTGAAGTTCTAGTGCCAAACATCAGATTGATCCACACCCTCAAACGAGATTTACAAGAATGAACCCAAATGTGGCCCTAGAAACCATCAGCGCTACTCTTGAATCCCTAGTTTCATCTCTGAAGGCCCGCCTCATCCTTTGTGTGGCTTTGGGAGGGCCTGCGTCACCCTTGGAGGGTCTACGTTGCCCCTGTGCTACGTTGGCTAGGCCTGCGTCAGCCCTGCGTGGCCCTAACTACCTCTGCACTGTCTCTGCACTGCCCCTGTTGGACTGGATGGCTCTGAAGCGCCTTTGTGCTGCCCCTACTGGACTGCATGGATCTAAAGCCCCTCTACGCTGCCCCTACTCGACCGCATGGCTCTGAAGCCCCTTTTTTCTTCCCTTGTTTATGCTCCTCTACCTCTTGCTATCTCTTGTGTCCTCCCTAAATGATCCTCATTCCTTTATCTTATAGTTTTTGGTTGAACCCTTCAATGGTCGAGATTAAATCATTCATCAAAGGCCGAGATTAAAAGACTGCTTGATCCATGTGACTTAAGACAATTTCAAAACATGTGTTAATTAATTCACTTTAATTATTTTATGTTAGACTTAGGAAATCCGTTAAAAATAATTAATTATTTGAATAACTTGAACACCAACTGAAATTTCGCAAATCCATTTCTGGGTTTTGGAGATCAAGTGTGTCCTAGCCCCTCCACAAAATTTTAGGGCTAGAGCACACTCGATGCTACACCAACTATACAAAATCTCAACACACCAGAGGGGGCACATGTCAGCCCCTGGCTGCACCACGTGTTCGCCTCTAGGTGGACTATCCCCAACCTTTAAAAAAAATTAAATTCGACATTAGGATAGATATATAAAAAAATTTCACCTTCGAAACTTTCCGGTGAAACCTATAGTGATACTTATCACAGTGTCATTGGGTGAAAATGACAGAATATTCCCAGAATATTCATTTTCTACTGATTGGGCTACCATGTCACCATTCTGTCCTGTTTTGCAATTTTTTTAACCATTTAGGAAAATGAACAACATGCTCTATATTCTTCATCCAGACTCCTTTTTCGACGAAACGAATTGCACTAGATTCCTGACAACGAGCTCTTCAATGTAGTTCAATTTCCATTCGATTTTGTGCAATTTAATTTTTGATATTTTACACTGACCACCTGATCAATACTTAACTAAAACATTATAATTTAAACTAAATGTAATTGGATATTGATTTCATCTTTCCTTAAAATTAGAATACTTATTTTTATGTTACAAGGTGAAACAATGAACCATTTGTAAGGACTTGTAACTGATTTTTTTAGAAAAGTATTAATGGCATTTAGTGTGTCAAATATAAATTTAATGATAATTATTTTTTATGTTATTTTTTATTAAGCTAGGCATGAGTTCATATTACTTTAAGAAAAAGACAATATTCATGTAGCTACTTTCCTGCTGCTTGGGAAACCATACTAGTAACGCAAGCACAATTTTTTTTCAAAATAAATAGTGTAATTGTTATGACAGTTATATAAAGAAAAAAAAAGTTGTTAGGAAATCCACTAATAACATAGTACTAGAACTAATAAAAAGGATATATTGATTCATATTGTATCAATATATTTTTCATCCATATTAATTATTTTAGGTTTGTAAAATAAGATAAATTAGCTTATAGAAGCAATTTTAGTGGTGGGACTTAGTTTGCAAAATTGTGGTCAGAAACCTTTTAGGGCCATTTTGAGGACCTAAATGATGCTTTTTGGGGGTAAAATTTTTGTATTTCATCCCCTAACACTATTCTACACTCAAATACCTTTCTAATAGTGCAAGAATCACATTAATAAGATTTCATATGCAAAATTTATGCCTCCTAGAAGTTGACCTATTGTGATTGATCACCATAATTTGCAAGGATGTTGTGTGTAGAAATTTAATAAAAAATACATGTATTTCCTGGATCCTCATGATCTAACAATAATATGCTACTATTAAATACAAAATCGCTTCTACAAATGTTTGCGGAATTTGAAACACAATCGCCAATCACAACATCATGAAGAAATATCAATCACACATAACACAAATAATTTACCCGGGGAAAGCATATAGCTAAATACCCCACTATCTTCTATTATGTACTATATCATTGCTATAGGGTAAACTGCTTGGGTGGTTGGTTTTCGAATATCCCTCTCAGGGCTTTCCGGTGCCCGAGGCAGACAGTAAGATTAGCTATGCTGTTCACAAAGATGGCATGAGCATGTTCATATTAGCTTGAAATAACTTGAAGGAATACAATAGAGAATTACCTCTTTGACAGTCTTGGAATCCCTTGGAGAGCTCTGCGCAACAAAGCAAGAGTCCTTCTTCGCCGGCTCCAAATCCGAGTCCTGCAGTCAGTCAAAGCACCCACGTAATTTCTAATATAACAAGTATCCTATCAATTAAATCAATATAAAATAAACATCTAGATTTTACACATCTGAGCCATTCATATCATACTAGGTAAATGTTCAAACAATAATGACAATATTAAGCATTGAATGGACAAAACGAACACAGTTCTATTGATTTTGAAAGAAGGAGGATTACAACCATCGGTTGTACCAAGCCCTCCTCAGTCTCCCAATCTCTCTTCTCTCTCTAGTGAAGAAGTCCAAGTCAACAAACTCTCTAGGAGCCTCTTTCACTCTTGGCCTTCACAATGTCACACTATTCTCTATTCCACAAGTATGCAAGAACTTTGAGCAATCCTTCGACCTTCAATTAAGAGCCTTCAGCTCCTTCTTATAGGAGAGGGAGAAGGCCATTGTTGCCCTTCTCTTTCCACTAGTTTGGAATGGAAAAGGCTTAGATGTTTCCTTGATCTCCATGCTTTTGCCTCTTTTGGAGTTCAGTCTCCCATGGCAATGACCAATAATGAACTGGTGCTTCTGTAGTTTCCTTTGTGAACTGACTCCTTTGTGAGGGAAAGTCAGAGATTCAAATCATTCTTCACGCTCTTTTCCCAATTCAAACTTAAAACACGGGTAACACGTCCCTCCAGTGTAAACAGAGCGTTGCCCTAGCCACTAACGCGGCCAATGTACTGATTGTCTGCGTTATAACGCTCTTGTTCTGTTCTATATATGCGTTACCCTGGAAGAAATAGGTTTAATTTAGGTCTTTGTACTTCTTCCATATTTGTCTTCCCCTCTGAGCTGATGAGGAGGTATTTTGACCTGTAACAGATGCCCCCTAAAGTGTGAGGTCAGAGACGAAGACGATGGCCAAAATACTTTATAATTTGTAGAGATAGAGAGAGATTGAAAGACTGAGGAAAACCTGAAACAACAACATATGTCAGAAAATATAGTATTTTCCTAGAGTCGGGCATGTCCCATGCTCAGTAGCTTTAAACAACATGATTTCTCTAGAATAGAGATATGAAGAATCTTTCCACCAATAGGCACAATGTGGAAGTGTCTGTCATAACAGGATCAGGCTAAAGAAGCTGTCTCCATAAACAATATCGCAGCTTGGGGAAGGGAACACAACTTTAATGGTGTAGCCTTTTGCCCCAAGGTCTTGACCGTCGATTCACTTAAACTGCATATTTCTCAACATGTGAATGAGGGAGTTGTCATCGAACATGTGAGAAATCGTCTGATTACCAGTCAATAATGAAAACTGTTAACAGACGCGAAGGTGGCCACCGATAATGATGATGGTCCCTAAGATGCCCAGTACAATCTAGCGAATGTGAATAAAAGGAGTTGAAGTCGAACACTCGTAGAATCATTAGACCAAGAGCCAATGATGAAGACCCTTGATCAAACACAAGACTACCTGCCACTGATGTCTGCAAGTATCCGGGTACTGATGGGTTTCTGGATCAACTTCCTAGATAAGATGTTGAAGTCGATAGGAAGTGATCTGTTGAAAGGTAGGCACTAAGGCGTCCTACATCAGTCAACACGAAATGGAAACCAACTGATTTTGTTTATGATTTGAGATAAGGAAGAGTAAATGGGAACGTCAGACGACAAATAATTTCTGGCATAATGAACGGTTTGGTTGATAACAGGAGCAGTAGATAGCGAGATCTGCTTGAACAATAGAAGGCACTCTAGCATGGTACTAGGCAGCTGAAGCGTTTTTGAACACCAAAGAGTGTGTTAGGATTTTACCGGTGCAGGGACACTGGAATTTGAAGGCTAATACTCATAGATGGTAGGGTTCGGCTAACTGCGAAAGAGTTTTCTGGGAAGTGCCATGTTCAAGAATTTTGCTGCCAAATCGACCTTTTTTGGAAATGTAACAGAGGTAGTATCCATTTTGTCCAAATTTTTTCCCCGTCTGATTAAGTTTAACGAGTCCAGACGAGTAAACTCGGTGAATTTTTCATGTTTAAAGAGTCTGAAAAATGTCAGGAAAGACAACTCTGTGCCCCATCTGATTAGATTTAACGAGTCCAGATGAGCAAACTCGGTGAATTTTTCATGTTTAGAGAGTCTGAAAAATGTCATAAAAGACAACTCCATGTCCTGTCTGATTAGGTTTAATGAGTCCAGACGAGTAAACTCGGTGAATTTTTCATGTTTAGAGAGTCTGAAAAATGTCGTAAAAGACGACTCCATTGGGGTACCTTTGTCATGTCTTGATAATCGGGCACGGCAAAGGGATAATAGTAAGCCCGAAACAGTTCATTTTCCGTAAGTTAGTCCATCGAATCCGGAAAAGTGAGAAATCTATGTTCAATGGACGTCTACCTCATTTTGTTATGAGTACGAGGAGACGAAGTAAACTCAATATTCTTTGTGAAATTTTAACGAGTCCAACAAAGAAAAACTCGGTACCTCTGTGAAATTTTAACGAGTCACGCGGAGAAAACTCGATTTACTTTTTCTGTTTAAAGAGCTTTGAAAAAGAGGAAAAGAATGGCTCCTTGTTCTCTGTCTCAATAGATTAACGAGCATGAAAAAGGTGACTCAGGATTTTTTCGGTTTTATGAACGAGAAAAAGATTCTTAAAAAGAATGCTCAATACTTCTCCATAGTTTTAACGAGTCTGAAGAAGAAAACTCTAGGTTTTTCGGATTAACGAGCAAGAAAAGACCAAAAAAAAAGAACGCTCGAGCCAACTTCGTATAAGTTTAACGAGTCCGAAGAAGAGAACTCGAGGTTTTTCGGATTAACGAGCAAGAAAAATACCGTAAAAAGAATGCTCGAAGCTTCTTCGTGTAAGTTTAACGAGCCCGAAGAAGAAGACTCGAGGTTTTTCAGATTAACGAGCAAGAAAAATACCTTAAAAAGAATGCTCGGAATTTCTTGATCTCTTTCTCGTCAATAGAAGGATCTATGTCGAGAATTTCGTCATAAGACCAAGCAAACACATCGTGGAATTCCTTGAAAAGAGATGTGAAGCACACAATTTCCTCAGGATTGCAGTCGGCTCCAATCTGAATATTTTCCACGATACCCGTTTTGACCGAGATATCAATGAGCAGTGTCTTGGAAAGATTACCCATGTTCCCTTTGGAATCGATAGTGTGAACAGTCGTATAAGAGGAGGGAACTATCTCAGGTTGGTCAAAAGACAGGATTTCGGTTTTTATCGCCTCCGAATCAATCATCGAAGTGCGATGGTGAAACTCTCCCCAAGGTCGTTCTTCTAATAACATGATCTCTCGAATAGCTTCGTCTGTAGGCCAGAATTCATTGAGGAGATCCTTAGAGAGAACTGTTATGGGAGAGAGGCTTGTACCTGCGGTCGAAACCATATTAGTGGAGGGTTCAGATGTGATTTGGATGGCTTGATAAGCCAACTCAACCGGCGAAAGCGGCATCTGATCTCCATAAGAATCAATATCTGAAGGTGCCGGGATGATCCATGGGTCGATAGAGCCATCTGAAAAGGTGGATATCATTGCAACCATGTTTTAGATCTGTGGCGGTGGTAGAGGAAAACAACCCAGTAGGGAAGATGCCTTCAGAAGATCGGTACTGATACTGACGTAAGAGTCAGGGACACCTCCTATTAGGGGTACCGAGCTACTTCATAAAGTGGCATAATCAGGGGTGCAGAAGGATAGCTGATCGACCATGACTATTTTCCCATCCAATGGAAATAGGATGAGTCGGAAGACCGAAGGCACGATGGCGGTCATAGCATAAGACCAACTGCGACCGAGCAATAGATTATAGTCGAGATGACGCTCTACGACTTCAATGTCCACGTTTACCGTTTTCCCACTCAGAGTGATGGGAAAGCTAGCAAGGTATCCTTTTGGTAGGAAAGTGTGGCCATTGAAATCTTTGAGGGAATTCGATGGCGGGGTTAGAGTAGGAGAACCTAAATGGATCCAGCAAGCTTGTGACATAACGCAGGTCAAAGCACCTTCATCTATGAAAGTACGATGGATTGGTCTCCCTTTCGACACAACCTGCACCTGGAATGCGAGTTGATGTGAGAGGCGAGGTTTAGCCTTTTCCATATCAAAGATTGATAGCATGGAATCTTGGGGATCTATTCCACCAATGGCCGAAAGCAAGGCTTTCCTTTGTGTTGGACAGGTTTGTAATACTTCAAGAGCAGACATGGCTGATGGTGCCTGTGCCAAATTCTCTACAATATTGTAGTTTTGGGCTGCACGTGCAGAGGTATTATGAGTCGTGCGTCGAAGTGTCCCTTTGGGGGGACGAATTACAGGTTCAACAGTAGGCCTTTCGATATGTAAATCGTTGGGCGGCGGCAGATTGGAACTAGTTCCAGGTTCCTGAGCATCTATGGTAGGATTTCCATAAAGCTTGGCGCGAGTTTGAAGGTCAACACTCTCGATGCCATAAATGGCAGATGGTCCTTCGCCGGAAGGATACGAACCACCGTTGCCCCGTTGATGGGGTTGTGGCGGATTTCCAACCATGTGTTGATGTTGTTGCGGTTGATTGGGGAAAGGATTGTGAAGAACGACAGGTGTTTGCCCAGAATCCTTGTTAGCAATAAAATCGGTGCATTCCTGCAGCCGAGGACATTTGTATGTCAAGTGATCCTCCGCACAGATTTTGCAAGGAAATTTCATGGGTTTATCCTTTCCTCTGTCATTTCTGGGAGCATTTTTCTGATTAGGGTTGTTCTGATTATCCGACTGCTCTTTCGAAGAAGATGTTTTTTTCTTGTTCTTCTTATTTTTCCCGTTAGGTTTTTGTGAGATTTGCACCAAATTTATCTCAGCGGGAGGAAGAGGAGTCGTTTGATGGGGGGCGGTGGCAGCCGAGGATGGCTGGGAGGTTTGCCCCCAAGACTGATTGGTGGCTACACCAGAGATCGTGCCAACGAGACCATCGGCATGAGCTCCGGTTTTCTGAGTAGCCGGAGGGTTTGGGTTACCAGGGGCATGGGGGAGTAGATCGTAAAGCGTGCCAGATTGTGAATAGATTAAATCCAGGTGCTGGGCACGAGGAATACATTGGTCTTCTGTCACCGCACCAGAAAGGCCAATGTCTTTAGAGATGTGGGGTAAAAGAGACTTGCAAAACCAATTGGCCAAGAGATGGTCCGGTATTGGCACTTTGACGAGCCTCATCCTACGTCTTCATTCATGAATATGGTCGCAGATGTGGGTGGCGGTGTCTTGTCACAACGATGTTAATAATTCTGTTCCGGTTTCCACTCTAATTGGCAGTTGGAAGTTCTTTAAGAACTCCGTCGCTAAAGCGCCAAACGTATTGATGGCGGCGTGTGGTAATTCAATGTACCACTTGGCGGCATTGCCTATAAGGGTGCGGGGAAACAGTCGAAGTCGGACACTATCATCTACCATGGAATTGGATATGGACCATAAATGGAAGGTAGTGATGTGTGCGGCCGGGTTGTCCCCATGTTTCCCGTCGAACTTCGGGATATCAGAAGGAATCTTATGCGGTATTGGAGGCCAAAGCGGGTTGTGGTTGATGGGGTCGTTCGTCAGCTTATGGATGTCGGGTATGTCCAAAGCTGCCAAGAATAGAAATTGTGGATTTGCCCCCGAGTCTAACCAAGGCAGTATGGGCTGACTACTTGGACCATAGGGTTCCCCCATCCATGTGTTACCAGAAGGGTAAGTGGGACTTTGATAAAAACCTCCCATAGGTGGAGGAGTAGGAACATACGGTTGCTGTCCATAGGGCATAGTGTATTGAGGGGAAAATGGTTGGTTTCCCCCAGCGTAAAAGTGCCCTCCCACTCCAGACGGAGGTTGGGGTTGGTTAGTCCAAATGGATGCAATAGAGTTTCCCGGAGGCATACTAGTACTTGCATAATTTGGCAACGGTATAGATCCTACACCTATGTTTGAACCACTTAAGGGTATAGTATTTACAATGGGTTGTCCCATTTGTCCTAAGGATTGCATAGGAAGAGAAATATTCCCTGCTACCTGTGTACTGATAACACTGCCCCCTGGTATAGTGGCCAGGGGGTTTGAACTCAACAGAGGGTTCCAACCGAAAGGGTTGCTAAAGGGCACCGAAGTAGTCATGCTTGTGGGAGGAGTTACCGTGGTCCCCAACGTGGTTACGGTAGGAGTAGATGCTGAAGGGTTCGGTAAACTACTGATAGTTGTGTTAACCATAGGATTGGGGGTAGGCGTATGTTGACTACTGGGGTTACCCAGTAATGGCATAAAACTGACCACCGGCGGGGAGGATGGTGGCGAACCAGGAATGGTCGCCATTGGTATCGACCTTGTGGATGCCGGTGGAGAAATAGATGTTGGTGTTGCCGCAGACATATCTAGGCGTGGTGTAATTTGGATTATCACAGGCCCCAACGGATCAGTGAGCGGAGGATTGTAATTAGGTACAACACCTTCAGTGAAAGGGTCCTCTGAGAGTTCCGGCTGATGAGGGTCTATGTGATAATCAAGATTAGTCAGAGGAGACTGCCCTTCCGTAGAAGGCTCGGGTTCACCAAGGTTCAGTTCTTCCTCAAGGTTGAGAGGAGGTAGACCTTGCTGTCATCGAGACAGACGGTGTGGGTCAGGGGACGCCACGGTGACCGGTTTAATTTTAACAAATTTTATTAAATTGTGATCTATTATGAAGTCTCAAATGAAAGTAACCACACACTTAACAAAAAGAAAAAGGACTTTCTAAAATCAATCAGCAAGCAGCCAGAATAGGGTGCCCTGTCTGAGTACTACCATTCACTGGTGATGAAATCCAGTCTCGCAATAGTATACAGAGAGGGTTGGTCGAAAGTACAGTTACGGTCACTCTAGAGCTTCGCCCGAACCTCAGACGATAGGTGTAAGCACTCTCGTGAAGACGAGTACCCTCCTAAAGACCGAAGACAAAGTGGGTCTGTCTGTTTCAGGTACCAGGACAGCCCGTCCCAGTCACCTTGTGTAAGTCCCTAAAAGTATGGCCACTAAGGATACCTCAAATCACAGACATCATCAGGGGGGTCCACGGTCAAGGACAATGTGCTATATGGGCAGAATACCTAGATCTCCAATCTAGTTTCGACATCCCTGAAGGGAACCCCAATATATAACACACCCACAGGATGCAGTTGAAGGCGGGCTACCTTCTAGTGCACCCAAGTGTTGTCTCGCGCTGAGCTCCGATAAAGGAACGGTCCCAATAATGTGAGTGCAGCAGGATTTCACTCGTTAATGACTCTAGTTTTCAAGTTTTGAGATCTTGGGTAGTTTTCTCACTTTCCTAACCCAAGACCCTAGCCTGAACTACTGTTTGTGTGAGCTCAAAAAAGAGTTATTATATTGATTTTAGTGTCGCTTTATTTTTAGTGTACTTTGTTATTATTCTTGTGGAGGGGGAATGGACGTATGACGTATAGTGAGACTCTGACTCAAGAAACCATGCAAAACATGCTCTAAATATTAAATTCAATGAAGAGTGTTTCTACAGGGAGAGGTTTCTTTTTCAATCATCCATGCACCAACATGTAAATAACACAGCTCAACTTTTGAAGATTTAGACTTCTATCTACCTCTTTTAACAGTATGTGAACTAAAACTTTCAGAATAAACTCAGCTAGATGCAGAAAAATAAATTTTTTTTTCTCTTTTAAAAAGTAAATGTTTTGCACACTAACTAAATAAGAGAAACAAATAACAATGCCAACTTAGCAGACAAGCACAGGGATTCAGTCGGTGAAAGGTACTGGTGGCCAAAAAACTCTATAGCTAAAACACAGTCACAGCAGTGAACATCAAGGTTTTTGGCTGAGTAACACTCTGTCTATGAGAAAATACAGTGTTATAACGCACTGGATAGCCTGCATAGGTCACGTTAACTAGGGAAAAGCTCTTCAGTTGGCCAGACAGGAACAGGATTGAACTCTGCAAGCGTTTGGTATGTCTACTGGGCATCAAAAAATGGTCGGAAGGATCTTTGAATAGAGAAGAAGAGAAGAAAGGAAGGAATAAATAGTCCAGAAACTATGGGGGAAATTCCCCAGTGGAGTCGCCAATTCTGCTATAGGGTAAACTGCTTGGGTTGTTGGTTTTCGAATATCCCTCTCAGGGCTTTTCGGTGCCTGAGGCAGACAGTAAGATTAGCTATGATGTTCACAAAGATGGAATGAGCATGTTCATATTAGCTTGAAATAACTTGAAGGAATACAATAGAGAATTACCTCTTTGACGGTCTTGGAATCCTTTGGAGAGTGTTGCGCAGTGAAGCAAGAGTCCTTCTTCACCGGCTCCAAATCTGAGACCTGCAGTCAGGCAAAGCACCCGCGTAATTTCTAATATAACAAGTATCCTATCAATTAAATCAATATACAATAAACATCTAGATTATACACATCTGAGCCATTCATATCATACTATGTAAATGTTCAAACAATAATGACAATATTAAGCATTGAATGGACAAAATGAACACAGTTCTATTGATTTTGAAAGAAGGAGGATTACAACCATCGGTTGTACCAAGCCCTCCTCAGTCTCCCAATCTCTCTTCTCTCTCTAGTGAAGAAGTCCAAGTCAACAAGCTCCCTAGGAGCCTCTTTGACTCTTGGCCTTCACAATGTCACACTATTCTCTATTCCACAAGTGTACAAGAACTTTGAGCAATCCTTCGACCTTCAATTAAGAGCCTTCAGCTCCTTCTTATAGGAGAGGGAGAAGGCCATTGTTGCCCTTCTCTTTCCACTAGTTTGGAATGGAAAAGGCTTAGATGTTTCCTTGATCTCCATGCTTTTGCCTCTTTTGGAGTTCAGTCTCCCATGGCAATGACCAATAATGAACTGGTGCTTCTGTAGTTTCCTTTGTGAACTGACTCCTTTGTGAGGGAAAGTCAGAGATTCAAATCATTCTCCGCACTCTTTTCCCAATTCAAACTTAAAACACGGGTAACACGTCCCTCCAGTGTAAACAGAGCGTTTCCCTAGCCACTAACGCGGCCAATGTACTGATTGTCTGCTTTATAACGCTCTTGTTCTGTTCTATATATGCGTTACCCTGGCAGAAATAGGTTTAATTTAGGTCTTTGTACTTCTTCCATATTTGTCTTCCCCTCTGAGCTGATGAGGAGGTATTTTGACCTGTAACAATCATGGACCATGAAAAAATTACATACAAATCTCCAATCCAAGAGCTCTTAGTACATGAGCTAACTGTCTCACACTATCATACAAAAATTGGCAAGTTAGCAAATTTACTGTCTCTAGACAACCTGCCTCCACTGCGCAATCCCAGCTGATAGGATTCCCTAAAGGAATGAAATCCTGCCTACCTTGACTATGCAATCCTCATGGGCACATCCAATGTGTGTGTGGTTGCATGTGTTCAACTGGATAATATCACAACTAATAGTTATCTTCCCTTTCACTGAGAACTCAACTGGGTCTCCACTAGATCTGGCATGCATGCAGTTAATAATAGTAAATATTCAGTTGCATGTGAGGCCACTAATTGTGAATTAATTAATAATTAATTCAATTGATCTCTCATTAGTGTATCTTTAGTTACAACTAGCACAACTGAGTTTAACTCACTTAACCAAGTTATACTACTGTACAACATTCATAATTGCACTTCCAACTCTGTTACAACTTCGAATCACTCAGTTACAACTAATTCCATTTGCATGTCCCACCAACCAACCTCTTAACTCGAAATTCCTTTAGCTAACTGATTTTCCACTTCAGTTAACTATTTCCAAGTGCTCATTGAGAATAAATTATTGTTTATTGTCCAAATAATATTAAGGGATAATAACAGTCGACGCACATCTATAAATATACATGCAATCTATAAATAGAGCTTGTACATACATCTATAAATAGACATCGATCTATAAACAAAATTTTCTCACTCATCTATGAATGTACATCCACCTAAAAATATCCTGAGGCTCCATCCTAGTGTAGGTGCTTAATTTTCACTAGGATATTCTTGTTGAATCTCAACATTCCCTCTCAACAAGAAAGAGATTATCCTTCACCCCGATCCTATCTCTATGGTATTCGAATTTTCTCCTGGTGAGTGCCTTCGTCAGAATATATGCATTATGATATTCTGTAGGAATGTACTGAAGCAACATGATCCTCCTCTACACACAATATATGAGATGATGGTACTATATATCTATATGCTTAGATCGATCATGAAACACCAGATTAATTGAGAGTTTAATGCAACTTTGATCATCACAATGAATCACTATCGGATCTAAATGAGAACCAAGAAAACCAACCAAGATCTTTCTCATCTAGGTAGCCTCACATGCAGCTTGACTTGCTACCATGTATTTCACTTCCGCTGAACTGAGTGCCACATATATCTGCTTCCTGCTGTACCAAGAAACAACTATAGATCCAATACTAAAGATACCCCCTGATGTGTTCTTTCTGTCCGATGGGCTGCCCACCCAATCTGCATCTGGGAAGCCATGCAATTTCACCTCATCCATCTGTCTGTAACATAAACCATACTCTGATGTGCCCCTCAGGTATCTCAGGACATGCTTGCTTGCCTTCCAAAAGAGCTTGGTAGGATTAACCATAGCTTGACTCAACTGGTTAACCAAATAGAAAATGTTCGGTCTCGTGTTCAATAGATACATTAGAGAACCCACTAACTTTCGATAGATAGTAGCATCCACTACCTCTCCAGAAGTAATATCCTCTTTCCTCTAGTTTCCTGGAAGAGGAGTATCCATGATTTTGCATCCCTCAATGTGAAACTTACCTAGTATCTCCCTTGCATACTTTCCTTGAGACACAAAAAGTTCACCATCTCGCTGCCATATTTCCAATCCAAGGAAATAATTAAGGAGGCCCATATCCTTCATCTTGAACTCCTTTGAAAGATCCTCCTTGCATGAGTGTATCAACTGCTCATCACCAGTCAATATTAAATCATCAACATAAAGAACAATAATTAAAATCTTACCATCCACCACAATTTTGTATAGGTTTGCATCTGCTTCACTTTTGGTGAAGCCCATTCCAGTGAAATATATGTCTATCCGAGTGTACCAAGAATGGGGTGGTTGCTTCAGTCCATACAATGATCTTTTGATTCCACACACATGCAAATCAATGTTGAAGATATCAAATCCTTCAGACTGGTCTATGTACACCTCTTCCTCAATGATCCCATTAAGAAACATAGTCTTCACATCCATCTGATCAACGTGCCAACCCATCTTTGTTGAGAGAGCAAGGATGGTCCTTATGGAAGAATACCTTGCGACAGGTGCAAAGGTCTCTTCATAATCTATCCGCTCGATCTGTGAGAAGCCCAGGGCCAAAATCTAGCCTTGTATTTCTCAACACTCCCATTAGCAGCTTGCTTTACCTTGTAGATCCATCTTGAACCTACCACTAATTTATCAACCAACCTTGGAACAATTTCCCAAGCACTGTTTTTCAAAATGGAGTCATACTACACCATTGCATCTACCCATGTGGGCTCTTGCACTGCTTCCTGAAAGGAAGATGGCTCAATCACAATACATTTTCTCATGAGAGCCATGTATCTAGTAAATTAGCCAGGAGACTGTCTTTTTCTGCACTGTGAAGTAGGGGATCCTACATTCTGTGCAACATCAAGTCTCTACCATTCAGCTTCTATGGTACGCCTTTTGCTAGTTCTGATGGTTGGCTCTACGTGAATGGACTCCTCCACTCCATGAACCTCCTCCTGTGGCTGATCCGCATATAGAGACTCCTCTTTGGGAACCAAAAATTCCTCCTCCACATGCAAGTCCAGCTCCCTCGCAAGTGACAACCGCATGGGTTTCCCCTCATCTAATTTTATATCCCGTTGCATCACAGTCATTTGAATATTTGGAAAATACACATGATATTTATGGGATGTTTCTGTGTACCCCACAAAAATCCCAACTTCAGCAGTCAGCTCCATCTTCTTCCTGGCATCCTTGGTCACATGCCCATAACCAGATGAGCCAAAAATATTAAATTGTAAAACATCCAGTTTCTTACCAGTGAAGGCTTCTTCAGGTTAACTCATACCAAATAATCTATGAGGACAACAGTTTTTCACATAAACTGTAGTGTTGCATGCTTCTACCCGCAAATGCATTGGTAGGCCATGATCATGCAACATTGCTCGTGTTTCACCCACAATCATTTTGTTCTTCCTCTCTGCGACCCCATTTTGTTGTGAGTTATGAGGTGCTATGAGTTATCTTCGAATTCCTTCCTTGTTACATAAGTTCTTGAATTCGTTAGAGATTCATTTTCCACCATTATCGCTCCTCAGAGCCTTCACTTTCTTCCCCGAATCTTTCTCCACCAATGCATTAAACTCATAGAACTTTGAGAATGTTTGATCCTTCTTGTGCATGAATAAGATCCAACATTTATGAGAAAATTCATCAACAAAAATAACACAGTTCTTATGTTTTTCTGTTGAAGCAACTGAGAACGGTCCACACACGTCTGTGTGAACTCTCTCAAGGATCCCCAAAGCATCATTCTCCTTCTCATGAAAGGTGGAATTTACATACTTCCCCATGGTGAAACCCTTGCACTAATATAAATAATCATGTGTTCCCATTGGAAGTCCAGTAGGTATTTGCTGCATGACTTTCAAGGCTCCATGATGAAGATGGCCCAGTTGCCTGTGCCATAATTGACCCTCTTCCTGGCTCACCACCTTTTCCACCTTTCCCATCATGGAAGCGTAGCCATCTACCTCCAATTTGTTGAGATTATTAACTTGAATCCATATCCTCTTGGCTTGACCTGTTATTTTATGTCACAGGAAAGATTTTCCATTGCTGAAATCAACGTCATAGCCTTTGTCCTCCAACATTGCGACTGAGACAAAATTTTTCTTCAGACCTGTAACATGCATAACATCTTTCAATTGAAATGGTTTACCTGAATGCCTCTAAAAATTAATGGTACCAATTCTGGTCGCACTGTGACATTTGTCGTCACCCATCTCTATATGCATCTAAAGATCTTTCTCCTTCAAGTCACTGAAAAGTTCCTTATCTCCTGTCATGTGAAAGGAAGTGTCACTATCAAAATACCACATTGATCCCAATGCACTTGAAACCATGCATGTGATCAAAGAGAATTCAAGCTCAAATTGCGAGGAAAGGGCCTCACCAGCTGCATCTCCAGCATCATTCTTGTTCTTCTTCTTTTGCGGACAATTTGTAGCAAGATGCCCATGCTCGTGATAGTCAAAATACATCACCTTGGACATATATAGCTTCTTGCCTTTAGACTTAGATTTAGAATGGAATTTCTTCCCCTTCCTCTTATTTTCCTTGGCAGCCAAATCACAATCCTATTCATCATCATGCTTTGATAAAGAGCCATCTCTGGTGTTCTTCCTGAACTCCTCCTCCACCAGATCCGACCACAGTCATTCCTAATCCGGAAATGTTTCCCATGCATTGACAAAGTCTTCGTAACCGTGACAACTCTTCGGAAGTCACAAGAGAGCCAAGCTCACAAAATCATCATTAAGAACAATTATTCCCACACTCCCCAGTTCATCCTGACATTGGACAAACTTCGTGAGATACTTTGGAATGTTATCACCGTTTTCCATCTTGGTCTTCCTGAGTTTATCTTTGAGAGCCAATTTCCTATGGTCACTTCTGCTTTGGAAAAGATCCATCAAAGCCTTCCACATAGCATATGGTGTGGCTTTCCCCTGGAGGCTTGAGACGATGTGGTCTCGTACTCCCTCCAATAGGATGCTCCTTGCCTTTGCCACTTTCTTTTTCTATGCATCAAGATTGGCAACATCTGACGAAGCAGGCTTAGGAACATCATTGTCAATGAACTCCTTCAAGCCATGAACTTCAAGCACTGCCTCCATCCTTTCCTTCCAAGAAATGTAGTTCATGCTGCCCTCGAGTGCATAATCTAGCCTCAAGCCATTTGATGAGCTCCATCATTAGACCTATTTGGAGGGGTTAATAGTCACCTTTTTGCCTTCTTATATCCATTTTTCTTGCATTTTTATTATTATTTAGGTTTATGATGATAGTATAGGTGGTGATTAAGGCTAACATATTATGAGTGCCTAATATATGGTTGAGTGCAAAAAATCATGATATATTAAGCACTTTTATAAATATTTTATCACAAAGACTTGGAGGAGACAACAAGGAGAAAATATAGGAGGATTGTCCACCCTCAAAGGGAGCCGATGGATCCCAAAGATTCTCTCCAGCAATTCAAATTCCACAAGCAGCTGAAGGATCCCCAAGGATTCTCTCCAGCAATTCAAATTCTAGAGGCAGCTGATCAACTCAAAGAGCAGAGCACTTAGTCTTGTTTTACTTGGAGTCGAGTGGAATCAATCACCATTTTTCTAGGGAGCTGTTGGTAGTTGCCCTGTAGAATAAAGCTAGAGCTAGGAAGAGTTAGTCTATCCTAGTTTTGATTCATTTTGAATTATTATTGTGAACTATTGAAGCTTTTATTTATTTATTTAGGGATAAATTTTTTTAGAGATGTATACAGTTATTCTTTTATGAAATGAGCAGACTAATTTCATTTTATTGATTTAAGTTCAGAGGGATAGGCTCATGGGTTAGGGCCCAATCCATGTGCCTCAACTTCTCTGCTGTTACTATATTTTCCTTTCTGTCATTTACCTAGTTTTTCTTCTACCATTTAAGTTAGATCTGCTTTTGATAAGTTTCATTGCTATTTATTTTTATGTGCTGCTATAGTTTCAATTGCTTATGCATAGTGAAATAGAGAAAAAACTCCAAAGCTGTGGTCAAGTCTCCCCCCTCTCATCTCTGTCAATAGAGTTTGAGTAGTGGCAGACCTTCTCACAGGAAAAAAAATTATTTCATCCTGCATTTATGTCTGTCTCTCATGCATAATCCACATATGTGTTTCATTTTTGAGCACTGCTCTTACGCCTCCATTCCCCTCCTTATCTTCTCATCTCAATGTTGTACTTACCTTTTATTTGCCTAACACACTTAGCCCTTCAAAGCCTTATTTATTTGTTTCCTCCGTTCACGGCTGCCTACCCTTTTTATGTAAAACACATGAAAAAACATTCCAAACCACCAAAAACTGGACCTCCGCATTTTCTCCTCAAGACTCCCACCACTATACATCATAGTCACACTTTGTAGCTCTTAATGTTTACCTTCAACACTTACCACTCGTTCCTTTCTATTACGATATTGTGAAATCACAAACTGCACTTCACAATGCTTACGTTTTTCCTTGAAGATTTACCGCTCTCCTTTGCCGATTTCCTACCTTACTCCTTCGTTCTATCGCTCACTGTCGCTAGACTCGTTTTAACGCAAAAATGCTTAAAAAGCATAAAAAACTGAACCTTTGCCTTCCTCCTCGAGATTCACGCCATCGTACGTCTCACTTCATAGATTGCAACATTTAAAGTTTTACTTTAACACTTACCTCTCGTTGTAGCTGATTGCGATATTGCGATATCACATATCGCAGATCACACCTTTCCCCTTATTCTTTTGAGACTTACTGCAAATCGCATCAACTTGCCACAATCACACTTCGCATTATTTAGCATGTTCCATTCACACTTACTGCTCCAAATGATGATTGCGATATTGCGCAATCGTAAATCACACCATTTACCTTTTTTCGCACAACACTTATCGCTCGTTCCGCTGATGTGATAACTCCGCCACGTCACCTGTCGCACTTCATACTTCGTAGGACTTACCTCATCACACTTCACATTTCGCTTCCACTTCTGAACAACACTTCGAATATCATTTTAAACTTGAGATATTGCAATTGCAACATCGCATATCGCAACCTTTGTCCTCTATCGCACTCTGCCATTGCACTTTTTGAATTATTCCACTCCAAGGCCTCTTTGTGCTACAACAAAGATTTAATCCGTTTTAAACTCCCTCTTTCCACCTCTAAGTATTTTTCAATGCTTTCCACTTCAAAGCCATTTTTCATGTTATAATGAATTTTCCTAAGGGTTTAACCCCTGCTTTCCATTTCTAAGCCCTGTTTCATGCACTAAGCCCTCAATTCGCTCTTTTAGCCCTTTTTCTTCCTCCAAACTGTACATTAACTCTTTTTGGTTAGAATTAAGTCATGGATAGTTTAGTTGCATGGATAAGAGCATGGTATATAGATCATAGGATAAGTAGAGTGCATTTAGCCATTTGGCCAAGATAAGTGTGGCTTAGAATTAGTTTCATTTCTTCCATTTACTTTCAGCAAGTTAGCCTAGTTTCTTTTTAGTCATTTCCGTTTCTGCCAATTAAATTAGTTTCATTATTGCCATTTCTTTTTCAGCACTTCAGTTTAATTTCCTTTATGTCATTTCCTTCTAGTGATTTACTTTCCAGTTGTTCTCATAATTTAAGAAATAGCACCCTTTCGTAAAGCAGAAGAGGATGACATGAACAAAATGCATCTGCTGTGTATATAGCACTATCACCTCAAAGTTTGTCCGAACCCCGGGTTGATAAAGTAAAGTAGGGCAGCCTGTGGGAGTTGCAGCACTCTTGGTGTAATACCAAGGCTCACCACTTTTTGGTGTCGTTGTTGGGGAGGTGTCTAGTAGATATTTTGATTTTTTTTTAGCATTCTTTTTTTCTTTGCTTTATTTTCATGTCACTTCAGAAATATTGAAAAAGTACAAAAAAATCTGATTTTCATGCCTCGTAGGACTAGGAATACTCAAAGACAAACCTTACCTAAAACTCCCACATCACCTCCTAGCCACCCCTTCACTCTTCTTCAGTGGCAATGAGATTGAACCCCCTCTAGGAGAGCCTTCTGAATATTTTGAGGATCCTACTGGGGAAGAAGAGGGATACCTTGTTTCAACTGAGGGACCTACTTCACCTATCTTAACCATGTATGGGACCTAGAGATTATTTCCCATAAGAGAGGCATATGGGGACACTAATATGAAAACATTAGCCCCTAAGCTCTTCCACACTTCCATGGAATCACCTCTGAGGACCTTGACACATTCATGTTTGAATTTTCTGTTGTCTTTAGGAATTATGACTACACCTCTGATGATGACAAGTTGAAGCTATTCCCATCCACCCTTAAGGATGTAGCCTTGCACTAGTTCATGGGTCTGCATGGGGATAACACCACTACCTGAGCACAAATGTGTAGGTTTTAACCCTGAACAAAAATTATCTACACACGAATCTTATAACAGAAAATAAACAATAGCGAGAGCATAAAACATAAAACAGATAAACATAGAGATTTTCCCCTGGATCCCAAACCGGGACGACCGACTTGATTTTTCATTATATTCCTTTTAGTGTTACAACACATATATATACATGCCGAAGCATACATAAACCCCAATCCATAAACCCTGGATTAGAACATAACCGTAGTTCCCTTGACCAGATCTACAAAAATACCAGGGGCCGAAAACCATCGTGCCCCAATACCATGTGCAAAACCATGCAGAAAACCATGGACGTGGACTACCCACCAGAAATTAAGGACCAAAAATTTTCGCCGGGGCGCTACCTTAGTCGTGGAAAGAATATAACACATACCCAACATTCTCCCACTTGTTGTTTTCTTTCCACAGGGGACCACAAGAGAGCTTAGTCATTGGCCCAATTCTTCAACACCCCTTGTTTCACTACACCAAGAGAACTTCTGAGTGCTCACAGACTTTGTTAATGCATCTGCAACATTCTTAAAAGTGTCCACCTTTACCAGCGACACCCTTTTAGCCTCAACCATATCTCTAACAAAGTGATATTGAACATCAATGTGCTTTGTCTTTGAATGATAAGCAGGGTTCTTAGCCAAGAAAATTGCACTTTGGCTATCACAGTCTATCCTTATAGCTTGCTGTACCAACCCCATACTTGAACACAATCTCTGCAACCAAACTGCTTCCTTGCTTGCATGAGTGGTTGCTATGTATTCTGCCTCTGTAGTTGAAAGAGCCACTATAGACTGTCTTTTACTCATCCAACTGACTACGCCTCCAAATAGGCTAAACACATACCCACTTGTAGATCTTCTTTGGTCCAGATCTCCAGCCCAGTCTGCATCAACAAAACCATGAATGTCCAAAATTCTTTCCAATCCTGGTCTTCCCTGGTAGCACAAGCCATAATCACTAGTGCCACGTAAATATCTGAAAACCCGCTTCACTGCTGTCCAATGCTCCTTCCCTGGGTTTGACATAAAACTGCTCAATACTCCCACTGCATGTGCAATGTCTGGTCTAGTACAGACCATTGCATACATCAGGCTACCCACTGCACTTGCATATGGAACACGGGACATATACTCCTCTTCTTCTTGTGTCTTGGGACACTGTTTAGCAGACAACTTTACACCTACAGGAATAGGAACATTCACCGCTTTACTATCCTGCATATTGAACCTCTGCAATATAGTCTCGACATACTTCCTCTGGTTTAACCAGAGCTTCCTCTTTGCCCAATCTCTCTTAATTTCCATACCCAAAATATAGTTTGCAGCACCAAGATCCTTCATGTCGAATTTGGAGAACAGTTGGGTCTTCAAATCTTGGATAATTTCTTTGTCATTTCCAATCAACAACATATCATCCACATACAAGACCAAATAAATAACAGGGTCACCAATTAATTTAAAATAAACACAGTGATCCTCCTTGCTTCTGGTGAAGCCAAGTCCCCGTATATAGGTATCAAATTTCTGATACCACATCCTTGGTGACTGTTTTAACCCATACGGAGACTTCTTCAACCTGCATACCAGTTCTTTCTTACCCTTCACCATAAAGCCTTCAGGTTGCTTCATGTAGATCTCCTCTTCTAGATCCCCGTGAAGAAAAGTTGTCTTCACATCCATCTGTTCTATCTCAAAATCAAATGCAGCAGCAACAGATAAAAGTAATCTAATAGAAGTAACCTTGGCAACGGGAGAAAAAATATCACCAAAATCAATTCCCGGCACCTGGGAATAACCTTTCGCTACCAACCGAGCTTTGTATTTCTCCACCTTGCCTTCTACATTCATCTTCTTCTTAAACACCCATTTGCTCCCAATGAGCTTCCTTCCAGCCGGCAACTCCACCAAATCCCATGCATCGTTTTTGTGCAAGGATTCCATTTCATCAACCATGGCCTCCTTCCAGAGTTTTCCATCCTCTGAATCTACTGCCTCCCTCACAGTTCTGGGTTCATCATTAGTTATAGTTAAGGCAAAACCTAAACAGAAAGCAGATGGACTATACCTTTCTGGTTGCCTTCTTTCCCGAACTGATCTTCTCAAAGCTAGAGTTTGTGGCTCTTCATCTTCTGAGTCTTCTTCTGTTGTAGAGTCTGATTCATCCTCCTTTAGCTCAAACTCTATCTTCTCAGGTTCCTTTGGTAGGACTTCATGTTTAACAATATCTTTCACTTCTCTAAACACGACATCTCGGCTGTACACAACCTTCCTTGTTTCTGGGTTCCAAAGCTTGTAACCCTTTAAACCATCCTTATACCCAATAAAGATGCACCTTTCAGATTTATTATCCAACTTGGTCCTTTTCTCCTTTGGAACATGTACATATGCATCACATCCAAATACCCTTAGATGTGAAAGGGAGGGTTTCTTACCAGTCCATACCTCATGTGGGGTCTTATCCTCCAACGCTGATGAAGGTGATCTGTTAACTAAGTAACATGCAGTCTCCACTGCCTCTGCCCATAATTCTTGTCCTAACCCGGTACCACTGAGCATGCTTCTTGCCTTTTCCATCAGTGTTCTGTTCATTCTTTCTGCAACTCCATTTTGCTGTGGTGTGTATGGAGTAGTCTTCTGTCGTGCTATACCACACTTCTTACAGAACTCTTCAAATTCCTTCTTGCAGAACTCCCCACCATTATCTGTCCTTAGCACCTTTATCTTCTTCTCTGTCTGGTTTTCCACCAGAGCCTTAAATTCTTTAAATTTGTCAAAGACTTCAGACTTCTTCCTCAAGAAATATATCCATGTATTCCTTGAGAAGTCATCTATGAATGAAACATAGTACACAGACTTTCCCAGTGACGGAACTGACACAGGCCCAAACACATCACTGCGCACAAGTTCTAATATCTTGTTCGCCCTCTTAGCACCAGAGGGAAAACTCACCCGATTCTGCTTCCCATATACACAATGTTCACAAAAATCGAAATCCAGTATCTACCATACCATTTCTATGCAGTATCCGAAGGCCCTTCTCTCCAATATGTCCAAGCCTTTGATGCCATAGCATGGTCTTTTCTCCAGACACAGCTAGGATTTCCGTCCCACTTTCAGGAACCACAGAACTGTTACACCCATCAATAACTATGCTACCTTGTAGCTTGTACAGAGTTCCAGTCCGAACTCCCCGCATTAATACCAGTGCTCCCCGAACCATCTTGCAGGCATCTTTCTCGAACACTGTTTTTACACCTGCATCATCCATCTTGCTTACAGAAATCAGATTTCTGGCAAATGCAGGAATATGCAGAACACCGAGAAGTGTTCTAATCCTTCCACCTTGCAGCTTCAGCTTGACCTTTCCACGTCCAATGATTCTGGCCTTCCTATCATCCCCTAGGAAGACATCACCACCATCATATTTCTCATACTCGCAGAACCACTCCCTATGGGGAGTGAAGTGAAAGGATGCACCTGAGTCAATCTACCATGACTCATGATCTACATGTGTATTTGAAGAAAAGCCAAATACACATCCCCACCTTCATCTGAGGTGGTTTTTGCCTCTGCAGAAGGAGCTTCATTAGATCCCTTTCCTTTCTCAGGAGCTTTAGATCTGCATTCCCTTTTGTAGTGTCCTTCCTTTCCGCATTTCCAGCACACCTTTACAAACTTTCCAGGAGATTTAGATCTCCCACTCGAAACCTTATTCTTGTTTCTGTTCTGGGACCTTCCTCGTACAGATAAGGCATCTCCATTCTGACCCTCCATATTTCTCCGTCTCATTTCCTCCGACAGCAAGGTTGAGACAATATCATCAAAGTTCAAGGTAGTTGTATTGCTACCTATTGCAATAACCAGACTGTCCCACGAGTCTGGTAGAGAGCACAACAAACTAATGCACTTATCTTCATCTGAGATTTTAATATCAGCAGACAACAACTGACTTACCACAGTATTGAAGGCGTTCAGATGCTCTGTCACCGAGTCTCCATCCTTCATCCTCAGGTTATACAGCTTTTTCCGCAGGAACAACTTTTTCACGAGAGACTTAGATTGATACAAAGTCCCTAGCTTGTCCCACAAGGTCTTCACCGTAGCTTCCCCAGATACATTCAACAATACTGAATCTGAGACACACAACTATATTGTGCTCTTGACAGCACCGATCCGGGTTCTTCCGGGTCTTCATCGACGTGACATTTACCGTGGTTTGGTAGGATCTATAGGCAGTCCATGGTCACTGTCACCGACGGATCCTCCCATCTTGGACTTCCCGCAACAAACTATGACCATTAAGTTCTCGATTTCTGTCTTCCGCGCGCCATCTTCTTTCACGACGAGAATCGATCTGCCACGGATCTCCCCGAACGGGGGTCTACCTCGAGGCCCAAACAAAAACCCTCACTGTCAAAGGCGTCCTTGAAGCAAAACTTGGCTGCGATACCAAATGTAGGTTTTGTACGAACATAAATTATCTACACACGAATCTTGTAACGAGAGAAAATGACAATAGCGAGCAATAAAACGTAAAACGGATAAGCAAGGATATTTTCCTGGATCCCAAATCGGGACGACCAACTTGATTTTTCATTATATTCCTTTTTGTGTTACAACACACATATATATACATGCCGAAGCATACATAAACCCCAATCCATAAACCCTGGATTAGAACATAACCGTAGTTCCCTTGACCGGATCTACAAAAATACCAGGGGCCGAAAACCATCGTACCCCAATACCATGTGCAAAACCGTGCACAAAACCATGGACGCGGACTACCCGCGCGTGCTTAGTCATGGAAAGAATATAACACATACCCAACAAAATGGAAGAGACCTTCAGCATCAAGTATAAAGACTACTATAGGTCCAAGTAAACTAAGGATGAGATATTTGGGATGAATCTTGGGCTTGATGAATACCTAGAGGATTATGAAGAGAGGTTTCAATTGAACTATAAGAGAGCCAACTTGTAATATCCCAAAATGGGATTGCAGCAATACATGAACATAAAAATGTAAAACTCTACAAATCTGAACATGACATAAGAGGGATCAATGTACAACCATAATTTTATTAATATATCAGAAATATACAACAAGATCATGAGGGACAAGTCACTCAAGCAATGGGAACAAGTCTCCAATGAATAAAACAATCAGCATATGAGTTGCTGCAACTGTATAGAATGTCGGAGAGAAGTGACATCAATGTCTATAACAATGTAGCTATTTATAAATACATATATAAATGGAATGTGGCTAATAGAAACAAAATAAAGGCCCAACAATGAGGATGTGGGATATAATACAAGATTTCTAGCCAACCAGGAAAGGATTGCTAGAAATATCAAGAAACATACAATGTGACAAATAACCCTGGGGTTAATGTGCCACTGAAAAATAGATCTAATATGCAAAGAGGCTATGATATATCTGAAATAATGATGTCCTCCTCCAATGGTATTTATAATTAGAAGGTTGATCCCTCTACTCAAAAATAGACCCTCTTGATGAGCTCAATGAACCCTCCCAGCAAATGCCTCCAAAAATAACGCAGTTCAAGATGGAAACTACACTGTGAGGGATAGAAGATGGTTGGCCTGATACAAAAGATGTCAAAATATTCCCAGGAGTCCTCCTTGCTGATCCTCCAATGGATAGACAACCTCTCCACTGAAAAACAAGCCCAAAAATGACTCTAAGAGATCCTCCTTTGCTGCACCCTGCAACACAACCCAGCTATAAACAGAAACTGCGTTGTAGATGAAGGAGGTAGCTTGGAAAAATTTTTGGAATGAGGAAATGTAGCCTAAAGAACCTCTCCTTCCCTAAGGATGAGGTAGGGATTCCCGACTAGGAACACCTTGTGCTAAACAACACTGCAACCCTGCTAAATAGCAAGAGGAAGCAAAGTCTAAAAAGACAAATAGAAATGATAATAAAAAACACGAATAACAATGGTTGATATCCCCTCAATATATAGCATGAGAGCCTCTCCACATTGGGTCCCATCCATATTTTCCACCAAGCTTATGCAAGTTGTCCTCCACTAAAACTATGTTGTTCATCAAGGAGATTCAATGTATCTAGACATCGCTATTGACTTGGTCAAAGTTGACTGAATCAACATGATACAACCCCTGTTCACACCCAAAGGTGCTTAATCTAGTTGCTTATTCTTCCTCCTTTCAGATTAGGAGGGTTTTTATTGCTACTCAAGAGACTTATGGGCCTCCCCACCCATTTATTTACCGACCTAATGATAAAAAAACTATAATATTCCATTTAGCTTGGAGGCTAAATTTTTGGAATATTACAGTACTCCCCTCCAAAATGTTGCTTTTCCTTAAAAAAATGTATAAGGAGAGAAAAATTCCTCCCCTCCTCCTCTTTTTGCCTCCTCATCAATAGTTCCCACCACTGCTCAAAACAATCTGAAATAAATCTGTCCTCCAATACTCCCTCCCAAGCATCCAAAACCAAATGGCTCACATCATGAAAAGGTGGAAGGTGTAAGTGGAAACCTTCTTGCTGTCCAATGGCCTCCTCAAGATAGGAGTTATGAAAAGAATAGGGGATCTCATGACAAATTAGAGAATCCCAAACCCATGTTATCATCCAAATGAAATGAGCCATTCTAGGTAGCTCATCAAAAGAATCCTCAACCCCCGGTGTATGGAATGTGTTGGGGCTGCATGGAGAGATTAGATTTTTCCATTAAAGTGGTTTCTCTCTCCACTTATGGTAAGTATGGGCTTGGTGCTGATCTTTGGCTGAAATTTCATGGCTTCCAAGATTGGCCCAAGTTACCCCACAAAGAAAATCAGCCATGAAATGCCTCCTCCAAGAACGCAAATTCTTCAAATGGCTACTCCCATGTGAAGATAAGAAGTGTGGTGTGGCAATCATGGTTTTCCCATTGTTTCTCCTGAAACATACAACATGTAAAGTAGGGAGAATCATACTCCCAATTGGAATCTCCAACTCATCTAGCACTCTCGAAAAAAATCTCCCCATGAACATAAGAGTATCAGCAAAATATGAAAGCAAAAACTAGTGAAAACAAGATGCCATATGACAACCGGAGAGTGGAAAATAGTTCCTCACATGGAACCAGTGCACTGCATCCATTGCCTGAATCAAAAAAAGTAAGAACAAGTGCTCTCCCAACCACTTGTTTGCTGCCACAAACATTCCATAGGATAGAAGCATGAAATTACAATGTGTTGTCAATGGTGCACACCAAGAATCATGTGGCCTCCCCCACAAACCACAGATAGAATGGCCAACATCAATGCTGAAAATGGCCTCAAGTACATGAAAATACAATATACAAGAAGGAAATATCCTCCTTGGTACAATATGTTGCTCACAAAGGATAAAGGAATGCAAATCAAGGGGCATAAGTGTACATCCTCTACTATGTAGTTTGGTCCTTGAGTTGAAATGGCTCAACTGGAAATTCTCCCTCACTCTCAATGAGTAGGGAAGTGGCTATGCCAACCTCTCCATCACCATCTGAGCTATGCATCTCTCCATATGCTGATGTATATCCTGCTGGATGCCCTGCCAAGTGAACTCCTCCATCAATGAATGAAATGCATCAAGGTGCATGGAAAGAAAGTCCACATGTGCTGCATATAGGAGCTTCCTATGAGCTCAAAACCTCTTGTCAAGAAAAACCTCCCATAAGAATATATGACCGCACCAACCACCATGTATCTATCATGTCCATCTGAGTCATCAAGTATCATGCATGCACCAAGATCCTTGGAGTACTCTACCAAAAGTTGAGACCTCCAATATGGATCAACCCTCCTAAGACACAACACTGAAGATATGAAATGTGAAGCTCCCCACATGCTGTTGTCTACTCCTTTGACATCCCTCATGCCAAAGTCATCCTCCAAATTGCTGCCATGCCCATCATGCAGTTGCTCATGCTAAAAAAGAAGTAGGGTGTTACACCATTTTTTGGTCATCTAATCTATTATCATTAGATGAACCCAAGTACACCATGTAAGACCAATTTTACCCTAAGTAAAATTCTTTCACCATGTGAAATAACTTATTTGTTTATATTTCCCGGTCATATTTAACCCAAAACAGGGAAATTAATAAAATAAATCCTTATTTATTTAATTATTTCCTAAGAATAATTTATTTAAATCATTATTTAAATAATATTCTTAGTTAAATTTGACTAAATCATCCATAAATAATTAAATAAACCATTATTTATTTAATTATATTCCCATCATTTCCCTAAAATGATAAATAAATCATTTATTTATTTATTATTTATAAATAAAGGAATTGACCCAAGTCAAAAATCCTTTTCCCTCTAACAAATATAATAAAATATTCCTAAAGGGTGGTTCTAGAATTCGATTAATAATATTTTATTCATGCACCGAGTTCTAGACCACCCTAATATTTTGTTATAAATAGAAGGGTTTTCCCCATTCATTAGTCACCTCCATTGCATTAGATCACTCTGGATCTATACTAGGTCACATTCTCCATTTTTGCCTTGTGAGCTCCCATTGAGTTCTATGTTTGTCTGGGTTTTCTACAACAACAAGAGAGAGGAATTTTAGATCTGAAACGTTGAGGACTTTCAAGAACCCATCCCATTGAGGAGAACCGGAAAACACCTTTCTTGTTTTCCTCTTAGGTGCCCCCTTTTTAATATAATATAAAAATTCTTTCAAATACATTGTTCTTGTCTTGTCTATTGGATGCATGGAGCCACATTTTACTTTATCTGCTTAATGTCTTTTATGCCTAGATATGTGTTTCTGGAAATATCTCCCTAGAGGTTTGTTGGGTCGAAACCTCCACAGATCAGGGCATGCTACTCAAGAAGGACTCACACAACCACACTTGTATGCTAAAAACTAGATAACATCGATAGTAGAACTCACCCGTAATCCTACGTTTGATTTAGATCCCGCGGGGTCCAAACCCCCAGCAACCCTTCTGTTGAAAATGCAATGGAGCTTAGTGAAATGAAGTCGCCTTCACTAAGTGGGCCTGCAGGCAAATTCTGGCGCAAAGTCTATTTTTAGACTATGTCTATTTTTAGACATATGGAGCATGGTCCAAGGGTTGCAGTATGTTATTCTTGGAGTATTGGTCATGTTGGTAAAAATAGATGGACCTCTATTTTTTGACTATAGGTCGATAGGTCAAAGTCTATTTTTAGACTGCCTATCCTAAAAATAGGGAAGTCAAATATTATTTACCCTTAATAATATTTGGACTCTAAACTTCAGTTTACTCTCTTGGAGCACTTCAGTTCGAGCCTTGGAAGTGGCTCATGCATCTGACAGAGGAATCACGCTATTCCCAAGGGTTTGGTGAGCACAAGCATGGTTGACTTCAGTTAGGACTTCAGTGGCAGAAGTTTGGTGGAGTTAATGAGACAGCTAGTGGAGTTGTATTCGGTTTAATTTAGTTGAACTGGTTGAGATTAGTTTAACTAGCTAATCAACTAGTTATGAGTGGAGTGAATTAAATATTATTTAATTCATTAATTAGTAACTCATTATTCAATTCAAGAACACATCAGTTCACTACAGTGCATGGACAGTTCAGTGGAGACCAGTGAAAGAGGTAGATGAAAGGGTGGAGTTAGCTATCAGTGGCGACATCAGTTGTGCATGAGATTTGCACCACACTTGGAGGAATTGCCCATGATGATTGCGCTATCAAGCCAAAGAGATTCGAACCTTGGATCTCTATATAGACAGGCCTGGATTGCGCAATAGAGGCAAGGAAATTGGCGGTGAGTTTTGAACCAGTAACCTGTTCAAAACTGAGCTAGTTTGTGTGTAACTTCATGAGATAGTACTGAGTACTTGTGAGGAGTATTGTACTGAGTTGTTACATGTTTTCTCCATTATAATATACACAATAGCTGTGGGGTTTTCAGCTATAAGCTTTCCCCATACATACTGTGTTAATGTGTATGATGATTTGATGTGCTATTGCTTGTTTTATTTCCGCATGTTTGATGATCTGAGTGGAAGAGATTATGTGTTGCATATAAATTAGAATTGTATGTGATCAGGATAGTCTCGGTGGATAATTAATCATTATTCAGCAAATTTCTACACATTCTTCCTCCTCAACCTGAAAACCAAGAAGAAACGTGCACGGAAATCTAGTTGTACAGCATATATCTATCCTAAATGTCAGTGAAATCCATGTGAAACATCATATAAACAATAATAAATTATTAAATAATAATATTTTCACATATGCAAGCAGATATTAAGACGTGAATTTAGGAACAAGATGGTTCTTCTTTATTATGAACAACATGTACAGTAGTAAAAAGTGGAGAGATCACCTAAATCCTTCCATGATCTTCGAACAGACCGTCGTCCGAATCCGTCCCACCCTTGCCTCGCTAGGATACTTTCAAGACTTGTGCACATGAGATGACATATAAATGGATGAACATCTCCAGGAAACAAGGGTTTCTTGTAGAAATCTGGGAAAGTGCAGGAGGCACGGGAAATCAGACTTGAATTGGGATTCCAACAGAGTATAATGTCTATAAATTTCTCTCTCCCTTAGGCCATGCACATGAGGGGATTTTATACTCCCTCAAGGTAGTTTCAATCAGTTGGAAATAGTTGGCCATGTGCTGGGGTGGTTGAACTACTGGAGTAACCATCAACCCAGCCCGAATATAGGGAATTTTTAAATATATTTTTAATGATTTTAATGGAATACGCGGAAAAGTATGTATGGACTCACGTATACATGCGGAAAAGTCCGGGCATACCCGCGTATGGGATTTTTAACACTGTTTTTTATGAATTTTGTTCAAGTCTGTGGGAATGGGTGCCCAAGGCCAAAGAGACAATCATGAATCACATGATGGTGAAAAATGATGCTATAACAATATGGATTTTTGCAGCATTATTTGGATCACCTAATTGCAGATTTAAAGATATTTGGCATCCATAATCGATGTTAGGGCTATTTGTTATGCGTAGCTAAAGTGGTCTTTTACGACGAAAGATTCATACTAACAATTGGCAACTCCACACGGGTTTTCTTTTGCAACCGCTATCGTTTTATATATTCCTGCATATCCAGATGTTTCAGACCCTTGGGTTTCTCTTCTGTTTTCTTTTTTTCCTATTTTTATGGTGCTTTTCACCTCTAAAACCCTCAAACATTAAAATTTTTAACTTCCGTGTGTTTCTGGCCCTATTGCGTAGGTGACAGACATCAGCCGCAGCTGAGACGACAACTTTTTCTATAATCTGCCGCCGAGAGACCCGGATCTGTAGGTTGCACTTATCGACCCAAAAACTGTGACCTGGCCTTGAGGTCACACTTTTCTGCCCCAAATCTGTGACCTAGACTGAAAACAGGTTAGAACCTGCAAACTGCACTTTTTTCTACAATTTTTCAGTACTTTTTCTAGGTTTGTCTGAAGCTTCTATCAGGGTTTTCCAGCCTCTGTCTCCGCTCGTTTAGACCTGTTTTTGATTTGTTTCACTCAACTAAGTGGGAATATTGCCCCTTAGGGCTCTAGTACCCTCCACTTTTTGTGGGAGAGTTTTTTCTGTTTCAGAAGTCTGAATTTCCAGAGTTTCAGCCTTATTTCTTTCAGATCTGATACCTCATTTTCAGATCCCTTTAGATTAGCTCTTATACATTTCAAATCACCTCATATAGTTTTGTTTGGGTTCATTTCTAGGGCCGCCTCCTTGTCCCTCCTATATTTAGTTGATCTCCTCCTTTTTAGCAACAACCTTGCCTCTTCCTCTTTGCTGTTCTCTGCACCTCTTTTCAGTAGATTTCTCCTTTAGATCCCCGTCCCTCCCGACCTTAGATCTATTAGCCTCTTTTTCGCGTGCTTTGCTTAGTTTTTTCCCTATTATAGACTAGTTTTGAGAGATCCGCCTTCTTGGGTTAGATTCATGCATTGTTAGCTGTTAATTTTCTGTTCTTTTAGTCTTATTTACTACAGATTTATTTTCAGTTACGTAGCACACTTTTTCTTTTACTCTCAAAACGTCTGGGTTTAAACAATTAAAATTAATGCACACCACACACTGACCCTAAGTGAAGAAGAGATTGGTTAACACCACCTGGAAAAGACTTTAAAATCAATTGACATAGCACCTCTTTGCCCTTGTTTTGACATTGACCTCGATTTTTCCTCTCCCTGCCCATTCGGTTTTTGTTCTTCCTGTCATCATTGCGCCTCCAAGGCGTTTGTGCCGGAGAATTCTTGGCCTTCACCCTCAGTTTCCTGTCGGTCGACTTCCTCCTTCCCATCGTCATCGAGTAAGTCCTCCCCCGAGTCCGCACTCCAACTCTTCCTCTAATTGTTCGGGTTCTCCCCCTACTTCTGGTTCTCCCCCTGTTACCTTCACCATGTCTAGATCAGGACCTAGCGCTAGTAGCAACCACGGTTCTACTGCTGGGTCCATTTCTAGTGGAACCACTATGGGACATACCTCAACTTCCCCGTTGCTCCCTTATATGGCCGGTCTCAATCTCCCCGACTTCAATCAGCTGATTAATGATCCTATTCGCCACGATGTCAGTTGGCCTACTATGCCAACCATGCTCTCCTCCGACATTCCCAAGTTCGAAGGCCTTTCTAGTGAAGATCCCTCCAACCATATCTGATCTTTCCACATGTGGTGTTCCTCCAATTCCATCACCGATGACTCCATCCATCTTTGATTGTTCCAATGCACGCTTACCGGGGAAGCTTATAAATGGTATGTTGATCAAGCCACCTCTTCCCATACCACCTTTGCGACCATTTCCCAAGCCTTTTTATCTTATTTCTAGCTCCCTCTCCGATACGACACTAGTACTGAACTCTTGACTTCTTTTCATCAATCCTCTTCGACCCGCCTTTCCGCTCATGTCGAGGAATGGCGACGAAGAAGGAGCTTATGTCGCGCTCCCCCATTTGAATATCGGGTTTATATGGACTGGTTCCTTCGCTCTCTCTTACCTCCCATTGGCAAAGATGTCGCATCCCATTTTCCCCAAACCGAAGAAGCCTCCCTCCAAATAGGCTTGAAATATGACCTTATCTATGCTCAATCCGTTTATGTTTATACCGTCCTTCCTGACCCCCCCAAGCCCGGTGGCCCTAATGCCTCAGGGGCATCTCACTTTGCCGATGGTATCATTGGAGCTCTGTCACATACCTCTGCTCAACCTCTTCTGGGCTATGGTTTCCCTCCCAGAGGGGCCAACCTTGCTGGCACTTTTCCCCCTCCAGGTAGCATGTATCCAGGATACGGCATGCCTCCTCCTTTTTACCACACTCCTGCTTACCTCAATGTTGTCCATTCTACTCCTTATCCGTACCCACAGCCTGGTGTCCCAGCTCCTCCAGCATTTGGACCTCCCACTCCCTTGCCTTCTCCACCCCCGCAACCGCACTTACTACCCCCTCCAGGGCAAGTATTTGCGCAGCAGGGGGCAACTAATATTCTTCCTTCTCAAATAAAGAGGAAAGGAAATCAATCCGCTTCTGGTATTCGTGGATCCAATCCTTCAAGTATTGAATCTACCATTTCCAACCAGCGACAGGGCTCTCAACCCAAGCCGAACAGGTCGCTTTGCACCAGTAAGCCCTGTTCGTGTTGCAGTGTTTATGGTCATTACACTGAATATTGTCCCTTATTACCACAAATGTAGCAGATGTGGGAGTCTTAGGCCACCGTGCGGGGACAACACTCCTCCCCTACTATCCCTCCCAATACGGCTACTTCTCAACCCACTGTATTTACCGACCCTTTCCCTCAACAAGGATTCGTGGCTACTCAACCACCACATGCCCCAATAACCACTCAACCTTCCCCTTCTGGTTCCTCTGATTACCAGATTCTCATGATGGCCTCTGACCAACCCCTCACCGTCGACATTAACCTCCAAACTCAGTCTCGTTAGTACTCCATGCCTCCCGTTCCGTCTGTCTCCGAGTCCCCATCTTCAGGTCCTATAGAGCCTTTTTTGACACCCAATGGTCCCTTGTAAATCCCTCCGCCCAAAGTTGAGGTTCATAGCACAATTCCTAAGGGCCCATTACGTCGAAATGCTGCCTTTGGTCGGGCTACCCATTCATACAACATAGTAGATGATCTGGCACAATCTCCTGCTGCCATTTCAACACTGGAACTCCTCCAGTCATGTCCTTCTCAAAAGAAGGCTCTACTATCTACCGTGGGTGCTGTAGATCCTGCTGATGACCAATTAATTGTTTTCAATGCCCATCAGTCAGAACATCCCCCCCTTCCTACTTCTGTTGCCTTCCAAATCCCAGTCAAAATTTGAAATGCCAATGTCACTCGGTGTATTATTGATGAGGGGGCATCTACCTGTGTGATGTCTGCTTCGGTTTGGAAACAACTGGGATCTCCTGAGCTGGCCCCTTCCATAATCACCCTTCGTGCATGGGATGGCCATGCCTACCAAACCATTGGCCTATTCCGTAACTGCCCTATCACCCTTGCAGGCAAGTCTCTTTGTGTCGATGTTGAAGTTATCGACGCCCCTCTTGACTACAACATTCTTTTTGGGTGTAGTTACACCTATGCCATGTCTGCCATCGCATCTGTAGTCCACCGCAAGATGTTTTTCCCTCATAATGGAAAAATTGTCACCATTAACCAGTTGACGTATCATGAACCAAAATCTCAGACCTCCCCTAAGTCCACCATCTCTACTGTCACTAATAAGCAAACTGTTGATTCTTTGACCAGCGTTTCCCCTGGCGTCTACAAAGACTCCTCCTTGCTTGGAACTTTCCCAGGTCCTCCCCCTCCTCCTGTCTCTGATCCCAACTTAGCAAATGTTTGCATAATGCAATCATCTCAGGCTGCCCTTCCACATCCTACTTCGGCTAGTCAGCAACCTCAACCTTATCCGCCGCACCCTGCTCCTAGCCCTTTGCCTCAACCGAATGAACCTCTCCCACCTGGACCTTCCCATCCCCCTTAAAATTAGGAACCTCCCTACCCTCCTGAGTCGGTCCCCTTAGGTCTCCACCATATGGGAGCCATCCCTCCTAGCCATTACCTTGCCGGTCAGATACCTTTCCTTAGTCCCCCCCCCCCCTCCCCCCGGAGTTTATTCTGTTCCCGTCATGGCCACACTTTACCTCCATAATTTAACTTTGGGAATACCAGTATGGTACCTTAATCCTCCAGCCAGGACCCCACTGGGCCACCTGTTAGCCCCCTATAATTTTTTTGACAAGAAAAGTAAGGGGCTAAATTGTTTCTGAGCCTTCAATGAATGCATCTCCCTTGAAGACACATCATCCTTGAAGTATCCTATGCCTTTGCCCTGTGATGAAATCCCCTCTACTGATTCCCATTATGAAGCCTCTCCGATTGCAAAAAATTGTGCTGCTAAAGGCCTTCATTTGCCCCTGGTACCCTTGCAGAATTGTCCATTCCATACCTTTTTTCCCTTTTTCAAAGTTCCCCTTTTACCCCAAATTCCCTCCCCTAATCCTTCCAAACCTCCCCAAAATCCCCCATAAACCATACACACACCCCTAGTGTAGTTTTATTTCCCCTTATTTTTCCTATCGTTACCCTTTGTTGCTCTCAAAATGCATTAAAAATAAGCCAAAACCCACATTTGTACTTAAATGGGTCTTAGCCCCCTTCAGGCTAGCCCCCTCGACCATTCCACCATGTGACTTGAGCACCAAGACCAGGCGCCAGGGCGGGAGGCGCTATTGCATAATCCATATTGGGCGCGTTTTAAACCGTCGATCTATATAGATCAGACGGTTGTCGCGCTCCCGCTGCGTCTACCATTCAAATTTCCACCGCACCAATCATCGTATCGCAACCATTCATTCAACCCGCAGATCAACGATCCGTAGTTCATCCGCCGGTGGTCCCCGCAGTAGCGCCCGTTCGAGAACCGCCAGTTTTTATCGCACCTCCTTTTGGAGGTGGGCGGTATTTTTATTTTCGGAGCGATTCCACTCATCGCCTGACACGTGGCTCCGACACTGTTTGAAAATCACCGTCTCATCGCATGTTATCGTTCGGCATTTTCCGCGGCGCGATATCGCTGTGTACCATCAGATCTGTGATCGCCCATCCAATGGTTTTCGGTCCGCGAAGCTGCGCGCAGGTTAATCAGAGGCATCCGTACCCTTGGCCCACTGTCCATCACCCTCCGATGTGTTTTCCACCGTCGATCTCCGCCCGAGATCGGATGGTCCAAGTTCGACCACACGCCCGCCATTGACCCCGTACCGCCACGTCATCCTTCCATGCGTTTCCATCGTATATTTTCCCGTCCCTTCATATATATTCCATTCCAAGGTCGATATTTAAGGTTTTTGATTGGATTTTCCATCCACGCCACCTTCCAACTGTATTTCCCACTGTTTCCACCACATTGCAAGTCTGCCACAACATTTTTCACCATCTCACCAGTCTGCATGGCCATTCTCGTCATCCCCGTTGCATCCCCCACCTCCATACATGTTTTTCTTAACAGGTTTTCGTGTTTTGCAGGGTTATCAAAGGTGAAAGCCACCATGATTACACAGTCTTTATTTACAGTGGCCAAAAATGCAGAAAGGACCATGTGAAGAGTTTGAAATAATGAAGCAAAGCCTAGGAGGGTTATTGATATGATCGCCATTTAAAGAGCAAGGTTAAACTCTGAGAAATTTTCTCAGAGCCATCAAAGCACCAGATCGAAGAAATCATGGAGCACACAGATGGTACAACACACAGAAATTTATGTATATCAGGGTCTTCACACCAGCAGAATGTTTTCCCCATAAAGGACAGAGTTCCCATGCAGCTTTTATTCTATACCATGTCCCTAGAGATTTTCCCACCTTGACAACAGTCCTACGCTATCAGAAGCATTAGTTACACAGCATGGAAGACTTGAATCATTGATTTATTTTTGTTCAGTTCATCAGGAGTACTACAGAGTACTGCAGAAAAGTATGGCTGAGCCATACTGGAGTAAATGAAAACCTGGAGAGGACCACTCTTTCACCCAAAGAGTGCCATGGATAAATGCACAGGATTTAAACAGAATGGGCGTCGGCCCTCTTTCTTTTCTGAGTGTTAATGCTGCATTTAGTGTGTCACCTACCTTCTCAGCTCCACCTGAGCTATAAATTCACGAAGAAACTTATTGTAAAGGTTCTTGATAAGTTATCAGAGAATTGTAAGCTGTTTCTCTTGAGATAAGTCTCTGTGTAAAGTTGTAAGATAGGCTGAGGAAGATGTTTTCAGACTGAGTATTTAGCTATTGGCAATGTTGTACTTGACTGGTATTGCTATTTAATATGACAAGCACATTTCTTTGGATCCTGATCTAAAGCAGTGGTGATGTTTCCTATCTCTATGTTTTAATTCATTTCATTTCGTTTCTACTGGCTTGCATCAGAATATTGGCATAGGATTTACCCTTGTTAGGTACCCTATGTTTCTACTCTCGTTGCCTTTGATGTTTTCTACTGAATGTGTTATCTAAGAATTGATTTCAGTTGATTTAACTAGTGTAGTGGATGTTATTGCCTGCTCTTTGATGTATGAATTAAATGAATCTGTTCTTAGATGTTCTTGTTAGGATTTAGCTGGAAAATTTGGGAACACTGGGGATTAGAGTTAGCCTTGTCCACTAGGATCCTTGTACGACCAGCTGGCATTTCTAAGATCCCTCAAGCTGGAGGCCGGAGCATTGAGAGTTCAAAGCCTCTCTCTGATCTTAGGTATTTAACTTTGTGTTCTAATCTGTGTTGTTTCCTCCTCCCTTACCATTCCACACCACACAATCATCTTTAAGATCCAATGTTTTAGATGACTAGCCCAACCGAAAGCTTGCATATTGATTAGAAAGCAAATCCTTTCCTGACTCCATTTCCCAATGGTTTTGAATGCTCCCTGGAATACTTCACCTCTGCCTAAACCCTCTTTTCTCATCCTTGTCTTACATTGAACCCTTCTTTCCTGATAACCAGCAAGCAAACAAACAATCAAACAAACAAACCCTGTGCCTATAACTAGCCTAATATCTTAACCCTTGAGCTTCAAAGACATAAACCTTTGCTTACATAGAGAGATCCCTCTATGGACCCAGAAGGGCTAGATCATGAGGTCTGAAAGTGGTTTGATGTTGTCTCATCTTTTGGTCTTGCCAATTTGGCCAAAACATGGGAACACCAACATAGTGGCGACTCCACTGGGGATCGAACCCAGAATCTCTGGTTAGGTTGGCAGTTAAACACTCCTATTCACATATCAACCTCTATACCATTTTTTGTGTTCTCCCACACTCTTAGACAGAGTCTGGAAAGGGCCAGGTAGCCTGCAGATCTCACACTCTTTCAGAGGTGACATATCTGGTAAATGCCCTCCTAGTCAATCTCTGGTTAGAGTTTGCTATGTTTTCAAGATATCCTTGAAAAGGGACACCTCATAAGCACTGTGGTGGATAGTGTACCCTCCAGAAACATCCTAAACCTTCCACCTGGTGACTCCATAATTCCTAAACGATTTAAAGACTCCATTGGTGATCAGTGGGCTTGCTGATTATCTTGGTTCACATAAGACTCCACTGGGAGACTAGAAGCCCATAACAACATCAACCACAATATAAGGAACAAGTAGGGTTAAGCTGCTTGGTTAGGAACAACACTCTAGCTTTCAAAACCATTCACACAAGAGCTTACCCTGACCTAGACCCACCTGAAATAGTTGAAAACCCTGAGAGCATCCTCAAGGGATATCCTACACATAAACAATCAACTATTTCCAGCGACATCCATAGAGATAACTCTACACCAGAAAACTTTACACATCTGTCAGACCCATTTTTTGACCTAGGCACTCAAAACAGCTTACCAAGAACTAGGTCATTTAGTGTCCTAGACTAGCCAGATCTTGAGCTTCCTGGTTCACCTTCTCAAAGTGGTAAATACCTTGGGAATAGACAGACCCCTCCATCTACACCTCCTGATACTCACTTCATTCAAAACTTGGGGCTCTGCCACCCTAAATCTGCTCATCAGTCTTCTGCTGGTCATAATATCCCTGTCATCCATATACCAGCTGCTTAAGTTAACGCTTTGCCTCATCAGAACATTATCATGGCAGCCTGGTATGCACCTCTGGTTTTGCCTCAGCCTCTAGTACCCTTACCCAATGATTATCAATCAAAGATCCCACACTTCAGTGCAAAAGAGTCTACCACAGCCCAACACCATGTAGATATGATGGAAGATTCTTTTGACTACATGGAAATAGATGATGATACAGTCAAAATGAGAATCTTTTCCTAGAGCTTAGGAGGTGATGTGAAGAAGTGGTTCAAAGGCCTACCTCCTTATAGTATCCAAGATCTTCTTGCTTTGTATTAGACCTTCATAAAAAAATGGGAAGTTAAGGCCAATCCTCTCCAAATCCTAGAAACATATAAGAACCTAAAAAGAAATGTAGGAGAGAGTGTCCAGGACTACTCTACAAGGTTTAACAGTGTTTATAATGCTCTTCCACCACACATGAAACCTCCCCTAGGTATGGTCCTAGTGAAATATCCTGAAGGCCTGGATGCTAACATGGCCTACCAGCTTAGGGAGAGGGATTACAACATATTGGAAGACATGAAAAAGGGCGCAGTGAGTGTAGAGGAAAATTTGATTGAGAAAAAAGCAAGATTGAGAGCTGAAAAAGGGGTAACATATAGAGATGACAATGTAGCTTCCACATCTGATCCAAATTATGACCGTTTATCTAAAAATGTGGAAAGGTTACAAAAAATGATGGCAAAAATGGTTGTCACAGTTAGTATCCAAAAAAGAAATCAAAACCATAACCAGAACCAGAACTTTAGAAGAAACAATACCACCCCCAATAGACAAAGAGAGTTAGATCAACAAGTTATTCCCCCATTCCAAGAGAAATTTTTAGATGAAGATGAGGGAATCTTAGAAGAGTCTGAGGGGACCACCATAAACATGTTTGAAACAGAAGATTCAATCCATAACTATTACACAGAAGAAGATCAACCCTTACCTTCATATTGGGATGAGGAATGGTTAGAATTTGAAGACTACAAGTTAGGATTTGAAAATGCCATGATGCAGGTCAGAGAACAATATGAAATTAGAAGCAAAAAGAACCTAGAAACTTCCAAACCAAAGGCTTCTGAGGTTACCATAAAAAAAGGGATTGAAAAAACTTCTAAAGTGACTGCTGAAAGTAACAAATCAGCAGCTGAGGGTTCTGGGAAGAACAAAGAAAAGGACAACCAAGACATTGATAAACAAAGCCAACCAACTAGCAGTACTAACACTGCAGTTAGTACTCCTGATAAAATAGTTTCTAACACTGTACATAGTGAGAATAAACACATTGATTCAGCTGCTAAGGTGGTGACTAACAAAACAGAGTTGAAAATTCCAAAGAGTCAGTCCACTTTCAATTTGGAGAGTGAGATTGCAAAAATTAAAATCTCTGTACCACTCTCTAAGCTGGCCACTCAGGATGTATATAAAGGCCAAATTTTGAAAGATTTAAATTTAGGTGAGAGCAGTGACACTGTAAATTTGAGTGATGATCAACCTGCCCTTCTGTTTGGTCCAAAGATAGAAGGAAAGTTTCAGGAAGGGGTAGTGCCCCCTTTTTTATATCAGTATTAATATCCATGATACGATTCTCCACAATGCAATGCATGATTCTGGAGCATCACACAACCTGATGCCTAAAGTAGTGATGGAGAGATTAGGGCTAGAGATAACCCGTGCCTATAAAGACCTATATTCATTTGACTCTAGCAGAGTAAAGTGTCTTGGCCCAATCAAAGATTTATGTGTGAGCCTTACCCAGATTCCAGCAAAATGTATGGTCATGGATGTTGTGGAAGCAGATGTGCCACCCAAGTATGGCATGTTATTATCAAGATCATGGGGGGCCAAGCTACAAGGAACGATGTAGATGGATGGGGCTTATGCCACAATCCCAATATTTGGCCAACTTAGAAGATTGTACAGAGAAGCACAAATGAAATTTCTGGTCAGTAGCCCTGAAAAGCCTGAAAATTCACCTTTATACTCTGTACATATAGACCTTGACTCTTTCATCCTCTGTAATGATGAATCCTTAGAAGAGTCAGAGTCCAAAAACAAAGATACAAACAAGGAGACAGAGCCCATGGACTTTAACATAATGGCTACTCTAGACTCGGAGGAGAATGGTGTAGAAAACTCAGAACAGTGCACTGGAACAAAAACTCAAAGTAAACCAGAAACAAAACCCAATCAGCCAACTAGTCACCTATCTGATTTCCACACCCATAATGAAAAACAAAACGACCCACAGCCCAGTGAAGCTCCTATAATGCAACACAATGGCGAACCCAACTGTAGGGAAGGAAGTGATGATAAAATGAAAAATGAAACCTTGTGGGAGATGAATTTCGATGGGTCATGCACCAAGAGAACTGCTAGGCCAGGAGTGTGGATACATAACACAGAGAGTGATTACATAGAGAGCCATGCCTGCAACCTGCACTTCAAGTGTACAAACAATATTTCAGAGTATGATGCTCTTATCCTAGGCTTAAACCTGTTGAGAAAATTAGGAGCCCGTAGGATAGCTGTGCATGGGGACTCTGAACTGATCATTAAATAGGTGAATGGTGAATATACAGCAAAAAATCCCAAAATGAGAGCATATAGGAATGACACTATGGATATATTGAAAAAATTTGTTGAATACGAATTAGTGTTTGTTCCTAGGAGTCAAAATGTCATTGCAAACGGATTAGCTTGCTTAGCTAGTTCATACCCTAAGACTCCAAGCGATCAACATATCATTATTCAGACCAAATTCAGACCTGTAGTGCCAGACAATGAAAAATATTGGCAGGTATTTGAGGGCAACAAACAAATTGAAGATTTCCTGGTAGGCAGAAATGAGTTTGAATTTTCTGATTCAGACTCCAAATCTGACAGTAATTGCCTAAGTGAAGAGTCCTCAGATGAGGAAGAAACACACTGTAACATAGAAATAAACACTTTAAACGAATAGATTGGAAATCCAAACGAGAAATGTGAAAACGCAAAGAGTGAAGAAGTAGAGGTGCTGCAGGCCAAATATAAGAACATACCTCGAGGTCTGGCACCATTAGAGGACCTTTTTGACTTTGATGATGTAGCAAAAAAGCCCACTATAGAACTTGCAGACTCTGATGTGGAAGAATGAAACATAGGCATTGAAGATAAACCCAAGATGATCAAACTGGCTAAATCCCTGCCAGCAAACATGAAAAATAAATACATTGACCTGTTCAAGGAATTCGTTGATGTGTTTGCCTGGAGTTATGAGGACTTAAGGGCCTATGACACAAACATCATACAACATAAAATACCCCTGAAAGAAAATCAGAAACCCTTCAGACAAAAACTTCGCAGAATAAATCCAAAACAACTGCCTACAGTTGAAACTGAGATTAAAAAGATGTATGAGGTAGGTATAATCGTGCCTGTGAGGTTCTCTGATTGGGTATCAAACCTAGTGGCTGTGAGAAAGAAAACAGGGGAGATCAAGCTGTGTATTGATTTCAAGAATCTTAATAGGGCCTCACTCAAAGACAATTACCCTTTTCCAAAAATGGAACACATCCTTCAGAGGGTAGTAGGCTCTAAAAGGATCTCCCTGCTAGATGGTTTTTCAGGTTACAACCAAGTCTTATTAATCCCAGAAGACCAACTCAAAACAACGTTTACCACTCCATGGGGCACTTTTATGTATGTAAAGATGCCTTTTGGACTGATGAACGCTGGTGCAACCTTCTAAAGAGAAATGGACATAGATTTTTCAGATGAAATAGGACACTTCATTTTCATCTATCTGGATGACATAACAGTCTATTCCAAGACTAAGGAAGAACACCTAGAACATCTAAGGAAAGTGTTTGAAAAATGCAGAAGGTTTGGTCTGTCACTGAATCCTAAAAAGACTGTATTTGAGCTACAAGAAGGAAAACTTCTTGGCCATATCATATCTGAGAAAGGGATTAGGATAGACCCAAAAAGAGTTGAGGGAATACTACAAATCACACACCCAAGAAACATCAAAGAGTTACAGTCCTTCATTGGGAAAATCAACTTCCTCAGGAGGTTTATTCGCAACCTAGCTGAACACCTTAGGAATATGACTAACATGTTGAAGAAAGGTGTAGGAGTTAAGTGGACTGTTGAAGGTAAGAAATATTTTGAATCAGTTAAACTTGCACTCACCCAGGTTCCTGTCCTAATCAGCCTAGATTTCTCAAAATATTTCCTGATTTTTTCATTTGCCTCCAAGAATACAATAGCTGCAGTTCTACTACAGAAAAATCCGGAGGGAATGGAACAACCCATTTATTTATTCAGCAAAGCACTCAAGGATGCACCCTTGAAATAAAACATAATGGAAAAACAGGCCTATGCTCTGATTAAGGCCTTGAAAGACTTTAGGGTGTACATAATGCATTACCACACCATAGCCTATGTGCCAAATATAGTGGTTAAAGACATCTTGTCCCAAGACCCAGATGGGAAGAGGGGCAAATGGATTGCTATGATTTTAGTGTACGACCTTGAGATAAAACCCACCAAACTGATTAAAGGTCAGAGCTTAGCTCAACTAATGGCTGAATCAAATCTACAAGCCCTAGACATTAACATGGTAGATGCCTTGGATGAGCAGCATGGATTACTTGATCGCACTGTGGAGGAGAAGTTTCAGAGCTCTCCTTGGTATTCTAAAATTCTGTATGTGCTTACACACCTCAATGCCCCTCCTGAACTATCAAAGACCAAGGCCAGATTCTTAAAGCTAAAAGCCAGGAGCTATTGCATAATGAATGAAGGTTTATAATAGAAAAATCCAAATGGCCTATTGCTTAAATGTTTGCCTGAGTCTGAAGCAGAAAGGATTAAACAATAATTCCATGCAGGAGAGTGTGGAGGCCGCCTGAACTGGAAAGCCACTGCAAAAAAAATACTCAGAGCTGGCTACTATTGGCCTACACTCTTCAATGATGTCCATAAGATGATAATTTCCTGCCACAAATGCCAGATTTTTGAAGACAAAAGAAAACTCCTCCCCTTACCTCTACAACCCATCACTGTTGAAGGTCCCTTTCTACAATGGGGCCAAGATTTCATAGGGGAAATTCACCCTGCTTCTTCTGCACAACAAAAATGGATCGTAACAGCCACTGACTACTTCACTAAGTGGATAGAGGCCATACCTACTAGGAATGCCACAGATTCAGTCATCATTAGTTTCCTAGAAGGTCATATCCTCTCTCGGTTTGGCTGCCCAAGGAAAATAATCATTGATAATGCTGCTGCTTTCGGATCCAAGAAGATGGTTGATTTTTGTCACAGGTATCAAATAGCACTCAGTCATTCAACTACCTATTACCATTAAGGTAATGGATTCGCTGAGTCATCAAAAAAAATCCTGGTGACCATCATCAAAAAGCTGCTGGAAGAGAACAAAAAGTCATGGCATAACAAGTTAGCCCATGCCCTGTGGGCTGACAGGCTTACAACAAAGAAATCCATTGGCATGTCACCATATCAACTTGTTTATGGAACAGAAGAAGTGTTTCCCACCAGCCTTGGAATACCAGTGATTAAACTTGTTCAAGAGATACAAACAGAAGAAGATAGCATGGTGAGGAGAATAAACTAGAAAATTCATCTCCAACAAACAAGGGAGGAGGTCTACAACATGTTGAACCTCTAATTAAACTGAGAGGGGGGGGTGAATCAGTTTAATACATTCCTGATCTTTTAAAACTTTTCATTAAACTTATTTACACCTTCATTTCAAACTCAATTTGATGTGAGAGTAATTTTAAAATGTAATCAGAAAGTATTAGTTTAATAGAGCAGTAGACTTAATATGAGAGCAACAGGTATTAAGCAAATGATACATATCAGATCAATACATAAATATCATGCACAGAGACACCAGATATAAGTGGAAACCCATAAAGGGAGAAAACCACATCTTGTTATTGTTGTGATGCAAAGGCAAGCTCCAACTCCCTCTCACCACTGTTTTTCTGCAGGCACCAACCTACAGGAGGCTCCTACCTCAATTCTGCAAGCTACAACTTGCAAGGAAGCACCAACTCCCTTCAGTTTTCTGCAGGCACCAACCTACAAGAGGTTCCAACCTCAGTCAGCTACAACTGACGACTATCAAGCAGCAACTTGATAGGGAAGCTCCAACTTCCTCAATTTATCAAACTGAAAGTTTTCTGATTTACCTCAGATATCAGCCTTGTTTTGTAGCTTCTCCTTCTGTTCTGGAGCAACAGGTATTAAGCAAATGATACATATCAGATCAATACATAAATATCATGCACAGAGACACCAGATATAAGTGGAAACCCATAAAGGGAGAAAACCACATCTTATTATTGTTGTGATGCAAAGGCAATCTCCAACTCCCTCTCACCACTGTTTTTCTGCAGGCACCAACCTACAGGAGGCTCCTACCTCAATTCTGCAAGCTACAACTTGCAAGGAAGCACCAACTCCCTTCAGTTTTCTGCAGGCACCAACCTACAGGAGGCTCCAACCTCAGTCAGCTACAACTGACGACTATCAAGCTGCAACTTGATAGGAAAGCTCCAACTTCCTCAATTTATCAAACTGAAAGTTTGCTGATTTACCTCAGATATCAGCCCTGTTCTGTAGCTTCTCCTTCTGTTCTGCTTTTCTTAATCTTCTCTGTCTTACTCTTCTATATTCTGCCTTCTCTCGATTTACTCTCACTACACTTTCTTGAATATCAAGATGATATTATTTATAGATTTCTTCACATGAATGTTTGTATTTTGCTTGGAATTCGAAATGGAAAGTCATGTCTCTTTGCCTTCTGCCTTCTCACTCCTTTTATCAGCTTACTCAGAAATTATAACTGTAGGTGTCAATTTTAACATTACAGTGGGAGTTTGTTTTCTCTCGGAGACTTGCAAATGCATCACAAACAATAAAAACAATTAAACCATTTACATTCGAATTACAATGTGAATTCCAGCTCACTTATTTTGTCTCTTGGTTTGCTGCGCATTTGTCTTTTCTGTGACTGTGTTTTGACTCTTTTCTGCTCTGTATGCTTTTCTGTCCTCTGCTATGGTGTATTTGCTGCATACATGTAACAGTGCTTTTATATTAGTGCCTCTTAGAAAAATATGTGACTGCTGACTTGCAGCAAGTGTCTTGTTGATGTGGAACTTTCCGCAAGCGGAACAGACATATATCACAGTCATTGAATATTAATAATCGCCCTCCCGTTAAGCTGAGGCCCGTGGGTCTACAGACCACACGGCTTATCGCAACAGCGTTATATATATATATATAACAGCGCCCTTTCATATATATATAAGTAATTTCAACACTCGGCATACATACAACCTTCCTTTTAAAAAGGCTTAAATCAATTCTTGGCATTATATAATAAAAACTCTTTAAACAAATAAGAACTCCTTTCGGGCTCACTCGCCGATCTTTCCGATGCGATGTATCACTCCTCAGCCTCTTCCGATTGCGATTATTCACTATTATGGCGAAACTTCAAACATATATCAGTCTTGGCTTATAAACCCATCGGGTCCGGCCTTTCAATCGCAATCGCAAATCTTTGTTAACATGTTCCGGAACTCAAACCTATCAAGTCACAGTTTATCAGTCCATCGGGTCCGAATCTCAATCGCAATCGCAAATTTCTGTTGTGATGTTCTGATGCTCCACTTTACCTCCGATGCGATTGACCATGGAACTGAAACATTTTTTAGTCATAATTTATAAGCCCATCGGGTCCAGGCTTCAATCGCAATCGCAAGTCTTTAACATGTGTTCCGATTGACCAGTGCCGATGCGATTGGAACATGGAATTGAAACATTTTTTAATAATAATTTATAAGCCCATCGGGTTCGGGCTTCAATCGAAATCACAAGTATTTAACATATGTTCCGACTCTCTTATAATCTCCGATGCGATTAGCCGGAATTCAAATATATATAAACCATCGTTAATACACCCATCGGGTCCGAACTCTTAATCTCAATCGCAAGTCTTTTAATATGTGTTGCGATTGGCCACTGTTCATTGTATTTTGCCGATGTGATTGGGAAAGGACTTCAAACACATTTGAATTATAATTCATACCTCCATCGGGTCCAGACTTCCAATCGCAATCGCAACTCATATATTCTCCGATGCGATTGACCAGTGCCGATGCGATTAGACCTAGAACTCAAATATATGTTAACCATGATTTATAGACCCGTCGGGTCTGAACTTCAATCGCAATCACAACTTCCTGTTGGTTACATGTTCTGCTGCCCTTGCGATCTCCGATTGTGATTGGGGAGGGGTCCCACCTTATAAACTTTGTTTTATGCGCTCCACTTATATAACATAATATATATGCCTTGGTCCTTTGCAGCATACGTAATGCGCGGAATTTATATGTAAGATGATGGATATATATATATATATATATATGTATCCTCCATCGGGGTAGGTGATTCCCGAAATAATATTTGTGTTGTATAACGCCGGTTGGAGTGTGCGATTCCCGGAATATGGTTCTGTATTATATGCATTGCATTGCCGCTGGAGTTAAGCGATTCCCGGAATAGGGATTATGTATTATATGTATAACGCCGGTTGGAGTGTGTGATTCCCGGAATTTTGTAATGGCTCTCTGCCTCTGTCACTGCTGCTTCTGTCGCTCTGCCTCTGTCTCTACCTTTCGATAACGGTTCTTCACTGTGCTTCTATGAGTGTTACATTTTGACTTTCTTCTTGCTGCCTCTATTGCTTTCGCTGTGCCTCTTTTGCCTTCCTCTGCTTCAGCGCTGCCTCTTTTGCCTGAGTGCTGCCTCCTTTTCCATCAATGACAATATTTCCAACAGTCTCCCCCTTTGGCATTGATGGCAATCCACTTTCTCTTGTTGCTTGCTCTTCCTGTTTGCCTGCTCTTCCTCCTGTTGTTTGTTCTTCCTCCCCCTTTGACATCAATGGCAAAGGACGACGCCTCATCTCTCCGTATGGGTTCTGTCGTTGTATTTCCTTTCTCTGAGTTACGTTTAGGTCCTCTTCTGCTGAAATTGGACTATGCTGCTCCAGAGTGATGTATGAAACTTGTTGAGAGAACACTTTGGTATAGTGAGCCGATATATGTTTTATAGTTGTGTTTCATTTGTAGTGCCTGTAATATGAATTTTACGATTGAAAGGTTCTTGTTGCTTCTGAATGATGATACTATTGATAATGCTGATAATACTGATAATGTTGATCTTGTGGACTTGTTTTATGTTTATCTTGCTGGCTGTTCTCCCCCTGGAATGATATCTTTGTTTTGTTCTCCCCCTGAGACTGTGCTTTCTCTTTATATCAGAGAGTAGCATCTGCAGATACTACCCCTAGTTTATCTCTCAAGTATTGAAATGGTTCTCTAGCAAGAGGTTTGGTAAATATATCAGCTGTCTGTTCTTTCGTTGGTACATATTCCAGCTTTACTATCTTCTGAGCCATTTTTTCTCTGAGGAAATGATACTTAATTGGAATATGTTTAGTTTTTGAGTGAAGTACAGGATTTTTAGATATACTTATAGCACTTGTATTATCACATTTGATTGAAATAGGTTCATCAATGCTTACCTTCATGTATTGAAGAGTTTGCTTCATCCACATGACTTGTGTACAACATGCTGCTGCTGCTATATATTCTGCTTCAGCTGTAGACAAAGAGATGGATGTTTGTTTCTTGCTTAGCCATGCCACCAGAATTTCTCCTAGATAGAATGCACCTCCACTTGTACTCTTCCTATCATCCACACAACTGACCCAATCTGCATCTGTGTATGCTGATAAAGTGAAGTTTTTGCTTTTAGGATACCAAAGTCCATACTGTATTGTTCCTTGTAGATATCTGAATATTCTTTTGACTACCAGAAGATGATTTTGTTTAGGTGCTGCTTGATATCTAGCCACTAATCCTACTGCTAGCATGATGTCTGGTCTTGATGCAGTCAGATACAATAGACTTCCAATCATGGATCTGTAAAGTCTTTGATCTATGTCAGCAGACCCATCATTAGCACACAACTTGCAACCTGTGGTCATGGGAGTTGACACAGGTTTGCAGTCCTCCATTTTGAACTTTTTCAACATTTCTTTTATGTATTTTTCTTGTGAAATAAATGTACATGTGTTCTTTTGCTGAATTTGTAGTCCCAAGTAGAAACTGAGCTCTCCAATCATAGACATTTCAAACTCTGTTTTCATTTCATCAGCAAACCCTTTTGCTAGATCATCTTTGTTGCTTCCAAACATAATGTCATCAACATACACTACAACAATCAAAAGTTCATTTTCATGCACTTTTATGTATAGGTTGTTGTCTACTCCACCTCTCTTAAAACCCTGCTTTTGCAAATATTTATCCAGTCTTGAGTACCAAGCACGAGGAGCCTGTTTCAGTCCATATAGGGCCTTTTTCAGTTTACATACATAGTCTTCTTTATCTGTCAATGAAAAACCTTCTGCTTGTTCCATGTACACTTCTTCTTCTAGATCACCATTAAGAAAAGCAGATTTTACATCCATTTGATATACCTTGAAATCTTGATAGCATGCAAATGCCAGGAACATTCTGATAGCTTCCATTCTAGCTACAGGGGCAAATGTTTCATCATAATCAAATCCTTCTATTTGTGAGTATCCTTTGCAGACCAACCTAGCTTTATTCCCGATTACTTGTCCTTGCTCATTCATTTTGTTTTTGAATACCCATTTTGAACCAATGATATTTTTCTCAATAGGTCTAGGAACTAGTTCCCAGGTATTGTTCTTCTCAATTTGGTCCAATTCTTCATTCATTGCTTTTACCCAATACTTGTCCTTGCCGGCTTCTTCAAATTTCTTTGGCTCTATTTGTGATAACATGGCTATGTATACTTCTTCTGTTTGTTCTGTTAGCTGCCTTCTTGTCTGGACTCCTGCTTTCTTGTCTCCTATGATCTGATCTTCAGGATGATTCTTCCGAGTGTATCTTGAGGGGGTTTTTGAGCTCAGCTCTGCATCTTCTATTGTCTTTCTAGTTTCTTCATCATTCTGGTCTTCTTCTTCATGATTAACTGATGGACTGCAGCAATCTGTATTTCTTGTATTGTTTGGAAATTCTTCATCAAATCTCACATCAATACTTTCAACTATCTTCCGAAGGATCTTGTTGTAGCACCTGTACCCTTTGCTTTTGGAAGCATATCCTAGAAAAATCCCTTCATCTTCTCTTGCATCAAATTTCCCAAGGTTTTCATCATTATTCTTTATGTAACACTTGCTACCAAAGACTCTGAAATGTTTTATTGAAGCTGGCTTTCCATGCCATAGTTCATATGGAGTTTTGTCACCGCTTGGCCTTAAGTGAGCTTTATTAAGGATATGTACTGCTGTGTGTACTGCTTCTGCCCAGAAGGTTTGAGCAATATTATTCTCTTGCATCATAGCTCTGGCTATTTGTTGTACAGACCTGTTTTGTCTCTCTGCTACTCCATTCTGCTGAGGTGTCCCTGCAATAGTAAATTGTTGCTTTATTCCATGTTCATTACATAGGTCTACAAAGTCATAATATGTGAATTCTCCTCCTCTGTCTGATCTGATACATTTAAACTTGCATCCAGTTTGATTTTCTGCTAATGCTTTGAATATCTTAAACTTTTCCAGTGCTTCTGATTTGTTCCTGAGAAAAGCAACCCATGTCATTCTGGAGAAATCATCTATTATCAACATGAAGTAGGATTCTCCACTTGGTGTTTTAGTTCTTGCAGGTCCACACAGATCCATGTGCACAAGCTAGAGTGGTCTTCTAGTTGATAGCTCATCTTTAGATTTAAAGGATGTGCGAGTTTGTTTCCCAAATTGACAAGATTTGCATATGGTATTTGAAGGCCTCTTTATTTCAGGCATATCTCTGACAACTTTCTTCTTACTCAGTCTGATGATATGGTCGAAGCTGAGATGTCCTAATCTCCTATGCCATAACCATGACTCCTCAAGTTTGCTCAGATGGCAGGCTTCATCCTCCTCTTTTACTATGTACACATTACTCTATGTTCGGACACCTTTGAGCAAAGTCTTTCCTGTTGTGCTTGATCTGACTTCACAGTCTTGTGCTCTAAAGAGAAATTCACAGCCTTTGTCACACATCTGACTGACACTCAGTAAATTTTCTTTCAGCCCATCTACAAATAGTACATATTAGTCCTTTCCTCTTCCATTATCTATGCTGACTGAGCCTTTTCCCTTGATCTTACCTGATTTATCAGTGCCAAAAGTAACATTGCCAAATTTCTTTTCATCAAGAGTAATAAACTTGTTTTTATCTCCCGTCATGTGTTTAGAGCAACCACTGTCCAAATACCATTGACTCTTCAAATCTTGAGCAGTTAAAGCCAAGTCACATTTATTCACCTTCTTTATCCACTGAAGGCCCCCTTTTGTTTGGTATCTTTTGTGAGGTGATGAATTATATCCCTTTAGAGAACACTTGGAAGATATATGCCCAATTTGATTACATATACAACATTTGATTATAGTTTTTGCAGAATTGTGAGCATGAACAAAATTGCTTTGACTCATAAACCTCCTTGAGGTATTGAACATCAGTCTTTGTCCATACTTTCTAAATTCAATAATTCTATGGCCAAAATCCTTACAATAAAAAAAATAACCATAGAAATTACTTGCATACCTGATGTAAGGTTGTCTCTTCCATGCTTGCCTCTTTTGCTGGTTTGAATCATTCCTCCTTGCACGACAATATGCAGCAATGTGTCCCTGCTTGTGGCAGACATAACAGGTGGCATTCTTCATAGGAGGCAAGAATCTCCTTTTATGGCTTCCAAATTTGATATAATCAGGAATATATGATCTTTTTTCTGTTGTCTTAGTATTTGTTACAATATTTGTTATTAGAGGTTTCTTCTGGTCTCTGTCTTTCTCATTACATGTTTCTTCCTTTGTAGGAATTATTTGGGCTGCTTCATCAACCTTCTTTGCTTTCACAAAAATTATATTTTTGTTTTCCTTTTCTTTGCCTTTACTTGATTCTCCTTCATAGCCTATCCCAGTTTTTATTAGAGGAGATCTTTGAGCATCCAAGATTTCATTCAACCTACTAGAACTTTTCATTTGAGAACGGTATATAGAAACTTTTTATTGAGCACTTTCTAATTTCCTTCTCAGAAACAGAATTTCTTCTTCCAGCTTCTCTTGTTCTCGAGTTTTATCTTTGATTTGCTGAAGTAATATATATTCTATCTTTTTGGCTTCTTCAAGCTTTACCTTCAGCTGCATGAGGACTTCTAAATTTTGTTCTTCTTTCACACATTTGAGGAGAATCTCTTTTTGTTTTCTGCATTTTAGTTTGAGTCTGTCAATCTCCTCCAGAGCACTTCTTAGCTCCCCCTCAAGATCGACTTCCACTTCTTCTTCTTCTTCTAGCGGGAGTCCTTCAAGATCTTCTATGGCCATTAATAAAAATTCAGAGGTTCCCTCTTCTCCTGAGAGTTCATCTGAGTCTTCAGATGCACTGCTGTCTTGCTGAGCATAGAAGGATTTTTTGCTGAATTTCTTTCCTTTCTGCCAATTCTTTGATGTGTCTTTCTCTGATTCTTGAGCTTGATTTCTTACTTTCTTGTGAGGACATTTAGCAGCATAATGTCCAACTCTTCCACAGTTAAAGCATTTAAAAGGAAGTTTGCCTTTGTATCTACCTAATCCTCTATCCAATTTCTTGACAAATTTAGCCTCTTCTTCATCAGAGCAGGAGCATATGTCTTCCTTTTCTTCTTTCTTCTTTTCTGTTTTGAATGCTGCTTCCCTTGTACTTGGATTCTTCTGTGGGAGCCTCATCTCATATGCTGTAAGATTTCCTAGTAGTTGGTTCATGGTCAAGGTCTCCCAATAAGCTGTTTCTTCTATTGCAGACACCTTGGGATTGAATCTGGATGGAAGAGATCTTAGAATCTTTTGTACAATTATACCTTCTGGTATTGTTTCTCCAAGAGCTTTCATACTGTTAACAATTTCTGCAACTTTTAAGAAGAAGCTCCCAACATATTCATCATCATTCATTTTTAAATTTTCAAGCTGGGCTCTATATACTTGAAGTTTGGCAGTCTTAACCTTTTTATTTCCCTCATGGATATTCTCTAGAGTGTCCCACATATCTTTGGCAGTCTTACTGTGCATTATTTTGATAAACTCAGCTTCACATAGTCCATTTAAGATTGCATTCATTACTTTTGCATTAGCTACAAAGCTTTCTTTAGCTTCTTTCTCTGTATCAGTTGACTTTGCGACATATCCAATTTCCACAGCATCCCAAGCTTCTAATCCTAAGGACATTATATAAGCTTTCATTCTTATTTTCCAAAAGGCATAATTTTCACCTGTAAAGAAAGGGGCTTTATTGGTTGAGCTTCCTTCTTGACTTGCCATCTTGAGAGCCTAGGATCTCCTTTCAGTTGTTAGACTGATATACAAGGAACCTGCTCTGATACCAATTGTTGAACCTCTAATTAAACTGAGAGGGGGGGGTGAATCAGTTTAATACATTCCTGATCTTTTAACTTTTCATTAAACTTATTTACACCTTCATTTCAAACTCAATTTGATGTGAGAGTAATTTTAGAATGTAATCAGAAAGTATTAGTTTAATAGAGCAGTAGACTTAATATGAGAGCAGCAGGTATTAAGCAAATGATACATATCAGATCAATACATAAATATCATGCAGAGAGACACCAGATATAAGTGGAAACCCATAAAGGGAGAAAACCACATCTTATTATTGTTGTGATGCAAAGGCAAGCTCCAACTCCCTCTCACCACTATTTTTCTGCAGGCACCAACCTACAGGAGGCTCCTACCTCAATTATGCAAGCTACAACTTGCAAGGAAGCACCAACTCCCTTCAGTTTTCTGCAGGCACCAACCTACAGGAGGCTCCAACCTCAGTCAGCTACAACTGACGACTATCAAGCTGCAACTTGATAGGGAAGCTCCAACTTCCTCAATTTATCAAACTGAAAGTTTGCTGATTTACCTCAGATATCAGCCCTGTTCTGTAGCTTCTCCTTCTGTTCTGTTTTTTTTTTTTTAATCTTCTCTGTCTTACTCTTCTATATTCTACCTTCTCTTGATTTACTCTCTCCTTACACTCTTGAATATCAAGATGATATTATTTATAGATTTCTTCACATGACTATTTGTATTCTGCTTGGAATTTGAAATGGAAAGTCATGTCTCTTTGCCTTCTGCCTTCTCACTCCTTTTATCAGCTTACTCAGAAATTATAACTGTAGGTGTCAATTTTAACATTACAGTGGGAGTTTGTTTTCTCTCGGAGACTTGCCAATGCATCACAAACAATAAAAACAATTAAACCATTTACATTCGAATTACAATGTGAATTCCAACTCACTTATTCTGTCTCTTGGTTTTTTGCGCATTTGTCTTTTCTGTGACTGTGTTTTGACTCTTTTCTGCTCTGTATGCTTTTCTGTCCTCTGCTATGGTGTATTTGCTGCATACGTGTAACAGTGCTTTTATATCAGTGCCTCTTAGAAAAATACGTGACTGCTGACTTGCAGCAAGTGTCTTGTTGATGTGGAACTTTCCGCAAGCGGAACAGACATATATCACAGTCATTGTATATTAAGAATCGCCCTCCCGTTAAGCTGAGGCCCGTGGGTCTACAGACCACACGGCTTATCGCAACAGCGTTATATATATATATATATATATAACAGCGCCCTTTCATATATATATAAGTAATTTCAACACTCGGCATATATACAACCTTCCTTTTAAAAAGACTTAAATCAATTCTCGGCATTATATAATAAAAAATCTTTAAACAAATAAAAAGTCCTTTCGGGCTCACTCGCCGATCTTTCCGATGCGATGTATCACTCCTCAGCCTCTTCCGATTGCGATTATTCACTGTTATGGCGAAACGTCAAACATATATCAGTCTTGGCTTATAAACCCATCGGGTCCGGCCTTTCAATCGCAATCGCAAATCTTTGTTAACATGTTCCGGAACTCAAACCTATCAAGTCACAGTTTATCAGTCCATCGGGTCCAAATCTCAATCGCAATCGCAACTTTCTGTTGTGATGTTCCGATGCTCCACTTTACCTCTGATGCGATTGACCATGGAACTGAAACATTTGTTAGTCATAATTTATAAGCCCATCGGGTCCGGGCTTCAATCGCAATCGAAAGTCTTTAACATGTGTTCCGATTGACCAGTGCCGATGCGATTGGAACATGGAATTGAAACATTTGTTAATCATAATTTATAAGCCCATCGGGTCTGGGCTTCAATCGCAATCGCAAGTCTTTAACATATGTTCCGACGCTCTTATAATCTCCGATGCGATTAGCTGGAATTCAAATATATATAAACCATCGTTAATACACCCATCGGGTCCGAACTCTTAATCGCAATCGCAAGTCTTTTAATATGTGTTGCGATTGGCCACTGTTCATTGTATTTTGCCGATGCGATTGGGAAAGGACTTCAAACACGTTTGAATTATAATTCATACCTCCATCGGGTCCGGACTTGCAATCGTAATCGCAACTCATATATTCTCCGATGCGATTGACCAGTGCCGATGCGATTAGACCTGGAACTCAAATATATGTTAACCATGATTTATAGACCCGTCGGGTCCGAACTTCAATCGCAATCACAACTTCCTGTTGGTTACATGTTCTGCTGCCCTTGCGATCTCCGATTGCGATTGGGGAGGGGTCCCACCTTATAAACTTTGTTTTATGCGCTCCACTTATTTGAATTATAATTCATACCTCCATCGGGTCCGGACTTCCAATCGCAATCGCAACTCATATATTCTCCGATGCGATTGGGGAGGGGTCCCACCTTATAAACTTTGTTTTATGCGCTCCACTTATATAACATAATATATATGCCTTGGTCCTTTGCAGCATACGTAATGTGCGGCATTTATATGTAAGATGATGGATATATATATATATATGTATCCTCCATCGGGGTAGGTGATTCCCGGAATAATATTTGTGTTTTATAACGCCGGTTGGAGTGTGCGATTCCCGGAATTTTGTAACGGCTCTCTGCCTCTATCACTTAGTCTCTGCCTCTGCCTCTGCTGCTTCTGTCGCTCTGCCTCTGTCTCTACCTTTCGATAACGGTTCTTCACTGTGCTTCTATGACTGTTACATTTTGACTTTCTTCTTGCTGCCTCTATTGCTTTCGCCGTGCCTCTTTGCCTTCCTCTCGCTTCAAGACTCGCCCTCTTTTGCCCGAGTGGCCGCCTCTCTCCTTTGCCATCAATGACAATATTTCCCCCAACAAGAGACCGATACGACATGGAAGGTTTACAGAAATTTCTTAAAACCATGTCAAATGAAATGGTTGAAATTAAAAAACAAGTAGCTGAAACTTCTACCAAAAAACCATTCCGAAATTTTAAAAGAAACCAAGTTGAATCTAAACCTCCTAATTCAATCTCTAATGCAGAATTAGAAGAAGAGGAAGAAGAAGAAGATACTCCTCCAGTATCAGATGAAGAAGATGAGAATGAAGAAATAGCTGAATTGCATGGAATGTGGGATTTTATTCTCCCTAATTCTGATAGTGAGGTAGAACAAGAAGCTATGCCTGTAGCTACTAGGAGTAAATCTACATCGGAGCCTGTACAAACAGTTCCTAAAAAGAAAGTTGCAACTCCAAGTACCAAAGATAAATCCCCTGCAAAGAAAACCTCTCCCTTACCTACTCAGAATCAGCCATCTTCTTCCAATCCTCCTTCATCAACAACAAAGACTTTAGTGGTGTCAGATCCTATGGAATATAACATTGTTGAAGACATGAAAAAGATTAAAGCCAACATTTCCTTACATGAACTCAGCAAACTAAAACACCAGTAAAAGTTGTTATTAAAAGAATTAAATGCTACACCAATTGCTCCTTTACCAAGTGGTGTAGTTGAAAAAGCAGCTAAAGGAGCTGGTAAGCCACCAGATAAGGTAGATGCTACTGATACAGTGCTCATTGGAGAAAAATCAAATTCTCAGACTCCTCCTTTTCTTTTGACTTATGAAATGTACAATAAAAATCTGCATAATTGTTTAATTGATTCTAGAGCTTCCTCCAATATAATGCCTACTTTTGTTTGTGCCAAATTGAATATCAAACCACAGATATCGGCAGTTCATATTGTTCAATTGCATCGCTCTAAAGTTCAAGTTGTAGGAGAAATCAATTCAGTTACTATCAGATTAGCTTCCGATCCTAGGATTGTCCAAAGAATTGATATTTTGATTGCAGATATTCCTGAATTCTATGGATTAATCTTAAGCAGGGACTGGTCTGCGAAACTTAATGGTTATATCTCAACCGATTATTCACATATGTGGCTTCCCTACAAAGGGAAACCAAATCAAATCAAAGTTGAACGAGAAAAACATATGACGCACACTGTCACTGAATTTGAACAACCTAATGAGCCTGTGGCATTCAACAACAATATTCTCGGAGGATATTCTGCTGAGTCATTTCTTGGAAACTTCAAAGCACCTCAATCACCTTTTTCTGTAAATACTTTTGTTTCTAAAATAGAAAATTTTTCACAATCTCATTCTTCCATAATTGTAAATATTTCTAATGTAATTGTAGATAAGCCAATAGATAAATCTTTATTTTGGCCGTTATATTTTTATGGATCAAAGTCTAGTGATGGAGCTAGAGCAGGATGCATTTTAATTGATCCAGATGGAGAGAAAACCATGCTGTCATGTAGGTTAGAATTCGAGTGTACGAACAATACCGCAGAATATGAAGCCTTGGTTTAAGGACTTTATAAAGCTATAGGGTTAGATGTTAAATACTTGAAAGTCTTTGGTGATTCCGAAATTGTTATAAAACAAGTTAGGAATACTATTCATTGCCTTTCAGGACATCTTAAACACTATCAAACCCTAGTACAAGATCTTACCACTCATTTTTTAGCATTCAATATTTCTCCTATTCCTAGGAATCAAAATATATCAGCTGACTTGTTAGCTAATGTTGCATCCAAACTCCTTCCAGCTGAAGATTGCAGTCCTGATAGATTTTCTGTAGAATTGATTTTTCGCCCATCTGTCCCAAATAATGTCACAAATTGGAGAGTTTTCTATCATGATCAAGATATTTTAAATTTCATGACTTCAGAGAAATCATATGATGAGCAAATTATTGATGAGAATGATCATGATTTATAAATTGCTTCAAAAGGTAATGAAAATCCCATTCCAAAATCTGTTGTTAAATTAGAGGATTTATATGATATTAAAGACAGATTCAAGAAAGTCACTAATGCTAAACTTCAAAGTTCCACTTTGAAGTTTGAATTAGTAAATCTTGGCTCTGACTCTAATCCTCAAAACGTTAATTTAGGACTCAATTTAACTCCAGAGGAAAGGAATGCTTTCATTAAACTTCTGAACAAATATAAAAATGTTTTTGCTTGGAATTATGATGATTTAAAAACGTATGATACTTCGGTTATTCAACACACAATTCCAATGCTTCCTGATATTAAACCTGTTCAACAAAAGCTAAGGAAGGTTCATTCAAATCTCGAAGGACAAATCAAATCAGAACTTAATAAACTTTTAAAAGCCAAAATCATTTTTCCTGTCAGGCACTCCAATTGGGTTTCCAATATGGTACCTGTAAGGAAGAAGAATGGTGATATAAGAATCTGTATTGATTTCAGAAATTTAAACAAGGCATGTTTAAAAGACAATTTCTCATTGCCAACCATGGAACAGATACTTCAAAAGGTAGCTGGTTCTGAACTTATGTCCTTTCTTGATGGATTTTCAGGCTATAATCAAGTTTTAGTCCATCCAGATGACAGATTGAAAACAACTTTCAGAACAAAATGGGGAACTTATGCTTATCAGAAAATGCCTTTTGGTCTAATAAATGCAGGAGCAACTTTTCAAAGAGCCATAGACATAGCATTTAAAGGTATGATCAATAAATCAGTTGTTGTTTATCTTGATGACATAACAGTATTTTCAAAAAAAAGAGCCAATCATCTACATGATTTAAAGCAAATATTTGAAAGATGTAGAAGGTTTGGTATTTCCTTAAATCCAAAGAAATCTTTCTTTGCTTTAGATGAAGGAAAACTCTTAGGATTTATTGTGTCAAAAAATGGTATATATATTGATCCAGATAGAGTGAAAGAAATTTCTGATATTTCTTTACCTCATAACAAAAAATCCATGCAATCATTTCTTGGGCAAATCAATTTTGTAAAAAGATTCATTCCTGATTTTTCTTTAATTGTTTTACCTATGCAAAATATGATCAAGAAGAATTTAGTATTCAAATGGGGGCATAAAGAGAAAGAAGCCTTTAAGGCGATCAAACAAGCGATCATTAATGCACCAGCATTGAGTACCCCGGATTTTTCTAAAGATTTTATTTTGTATACGTTAGCCACAGAGACATCCTATGCAGCTGTTTTAACACAGCTCAATGATCAGAAAATTGAAGCACCAATTTCTTTCTTTAGCTCAAATCTGCAAGGAGCTGAGCTGAATTATTCCGATGTTGAAAAACAAGCCTTTGCCGTGTTTAAATCAATCAAACATTTCAGACCTTTTCTCTTGAAAACACATACAAAAATCATTGTCCCATTCTCTGCAGTGAGGCAATTATTAATTCAAAATGAAGTAGGAGAAAAGAGAGCTAACTGGGTAACAGCCTTGCAAGAATATGATATTGATATTAAACCAGCTAAGATTGTTAGAGGACAAGGTTTTTGCAGATTATTGGCAGGAGCTCATAACATACCAGAAAATCAAGATTCAAATAAAGATATTCAAGTAAGTCAGATAAGTGTTACAGATTCTGAATCTCAGTATGTTGATCTCATCTATTACTTGAAAAATGGGTATGCTCCTTCTAATCTCAGCTATAAGAACAAACGTGCTTTAAGATTAAAGGCTATTAAATATGAGATCATTGATAATGTGTTATTCAGAAAGAATTATGATTCAATCCTATTAAGATGTCTTGAAAAGACTGAAGCTGAAAAGGTGTTGCAGGAATTGCATGATGGACCAGCAGGAGGTCATTTTGGAGGTGATACCACAACTCACAAAATAATTCGTGCTGGTTATTACTGGCCTACCCTTTTTAAAGATACGCATGATTACGTAAGGAAGTGCAGAATTTGTCAAACTGCAAGTGGAAGACAAAGGAAACCAACTTTTCCTTTGCAACCAGTGACTATTGAGCAACCATTCAAACAATGGGGGCTTGACATTATTGGTGAGATAGTACCTCATTCTTCCAAACAGCACAAGTACATCCTTACTGCAACTGATTACTTTACAAAATGGGTAGAAGCAATCCCTTTGAAGGTAGCCAATTCTGATGCAATTATTGATTTCATAGATCAATTCATCATAACCAGGTTTGGTGTACCTAATGCTCTTGTCTTTGATAATGCATCTTATTTTTCTGGAAACAGTATAATGGAATTTGCAGTCAAAAGAGGTTTTAAATTGAAATATTCAACAAATTATTATCCACAAGGTAATGGTTTGGCTGAATCCACTAACAAAAATCTTATCAAAATCATTAAAAGGACCATTGATCAAAATCAAAAGAATTGGCACAAGTCTTTAATCTTTGCATTATGGGCTGATCATATCACTGAAAAAGCTTCAATAGGAACTTCACCTTTCAATTTAGTTTATGGAAAAGAAGTTGTGATACCATCAAATTTAACTCTTCCATCATTAGCCCTAGTACAATTTATTGAAGAAAATCATTCTTCATCCATTCAATTGAGATATGATCAAATCCTTAAACTAGAAGAAGATAGAGATAAAGCAAAAATTATTCATGAAAAACATCAACAGCTTGTAAAATCTTCTTTTGATGCAAGTTCTACCGGCTCAAAAATTTTGTCAATTGGTGATCTTGTTCTGAAATGGGATAAATCACACGAAGAAAAAGGTAAACATACCAAGTTTCAGAAAATGTGGCTTGGACCATTTCAGATCATTGAAAAGATAGGCTCAAATACATTCATACTCCAAGATCTAACAGGTAAGAGAGAATCTCTTCCTGTAAATGGGCTTATCTTGAAGAAATTCTTTTCATAAGGAGGTAACCCCTTCTTAAACTGTACATATTCCTTTCTACAGAGTTTTTGATTGTTTTTGCAAATAAAGGTTGTTAATAAGTCTATAATTGATTGTTTACTATTTAGGAAAATTTCTTAGGAAAAATATTATAAATATTTATTTTGTGTAAATAAGAATTTTTAAAGAGATGATCACAGTTTTTGGATAGTTTAAAATAAGATGTTAAACTTTGAAATATTATTCCAATCATTTGCATGATATTTTGAAAACTTGAGGAGAATGTAAATCATTATAAGTTTATTGAGCAGAGAAAGGTTATCTATAAAAGTAAAGATTTTTCAAAGTCTTGGTACTCAAGAAACTCTGAAAATTGTCATCCATTGATTCTTAAGGATAAAACTACTTCACCCCATCCATTTAAGTTGTGATTTTTTAGAATGTAATTCTAAGAAATTATATGAAAATTTAAGAGATAAGAGGTTTCATTATGAGCCGACTTACCATGTTCATAAGAAGTAATGAAACTGACATTACCAATACTGCATACCAAAACAGGGTAATGGCTTATAAATATAAGACAAAGGGTCTCATCACGAGCCAGCTTGTTCAGTTTAATTATAACTAGTGAATGGCATTGTTATTAACTGGCTACCAAACCAGAACAATGGCTCTTAAAAATAAAAATAAGTAAAAGACAAAAACATGAGATAATAGGTCTTATGAATTTATCTTTTAAAAAGGTCATAATTTTAGTTGGATGGGACAATGAATGGTTAATGGTTTAAAGGTAACCCTGTCGAGACTATGAACGTTTGCAGGCAGCAGAGGCAATACCTATGGCAATAGAGTATATTATAAAACCAAAACTTGGAGAAATCCACTTACTTCATTATTAACACCAATCAAAGCTTGAGATAACCCAAAATGTTTTTATTCTTAAGGAATTAGAAAGAAATTGTGAATGATTTTTATTTCTTTTTCATAGTTAGATTTTATTTAAAAATATCCTAAGATAGTTTTCATTATCTTTAAAAATATTTATTTACTAGAAATATAGTGTTCATTTTATTTTTTCAGAGATAACTGTTTCTTTCAGTGAATCGCCAATTGTTGTGACCAGCAACAACCCCCCTTTTATTTAATATTAGTAATAATGCTAAATAAATGGGGACCCTTAGTTAAAAAATCCAAAAAATAAATTAGGATTTGTTTTCCTTTTCAAATAAAACTTTCTATCATAAACTTAGAGAAATCCCTTAGAAAGAACCTTAAGAAACACTTAAGTTTATGATAGATTACAATAAAATTGTTCTTTAAACAAAATAGCGCATCCATCGCAAAATGGTAGATATCTTTTGTAAAACTGAAATTGCGATTTTGCGATTTTGCGATAACGCGATCCCAAAAAGCCTATACAATAACATATTGGTCACAGATCGCATAGCGCAGAAAAAAGAAATGTTAAATGAATACTGTTTGCGCTATTTACAAATTTAAATTTTGCAAGTATCAAGCATTTAAAACACTATGTACCTTGCGATGGTTACGTTTGGAGAAAATGCGATATTGCGATATTATGATATTGCAATATTGCGCAGATCGAAATGTCGCAGATTATAAAAGCGCGTTGTTCAAAGAAAATCTTCCCATATATCAATATCTGTTATGCGCTTTAATGATTGGATTAAATGAATGGATTGTCAATTAATGGTAAATGAGATTTTGTTTTGATTGAAATTCGTTTCACGATAAAATAATATATTTCATCCCCTTTGCATTTAAAACTATCTCATCACCTTTCTTATGCCATTACTCTCATTTAACTCGTAAAACGCAGGCACGAAGGAGCAAACGTCTATACAAAGCTTTCACAGAACATTATGGGTAAGAAAGAGAAGAGCTCGAATTTTGAAAACAGAGAAATCGCTTCACTGTATGCAGACACCGCTTGCAATAAGGATGTTGGTATAACCACATGGGAAGGAATGTATAATTTTCTGGAAGAAGAAAATCCTGTGGTGTTGAAAGTTGCGGCTACAGCAGGTTCCAGTAATACGTCTGAGGCAACTCTTAAAGAACTGGCTTGCTCATTTCTGCATAGAATAGCGGCAAGGCCGAGGATTCTTCCGTATACAGACATGGTGAAATGGGTGCTAGACAGCACCGATATTTCAGACAGGCAATTTAGAACTCCAACTCAAGAGCTAATCGGGTCGTTCACTACGGAAGATTTGAGGCTGATGTATCATTTTCCAGAACCTCGGGTGACTTATAATAAGAAATTTATGGAGAATTTTGCCAAAGAACATGCAAATTTGGCAGAATGCACGCAAGAATGGACCAAAAGAAATGAACCATTGAAGAAAAACAAACACGGTATGTACAGTACTGGTTCACTTACCTCTCCATATTGTTTTGTTGCTGCCATGTTATGCAGGCTTTTTGGAAAGCCTGACATAAATATGATCTTGCCTGAATGGCTCCCTTTGTTGAATGCTGCCGTTAATTCTACAATTGTAGACTGGGCCAAAATCTTATCTGATAATTTGACCACTACTATTTTCCATTATCATTCTAAACGAAGTGTTTCTCAGCGGATTTATCCGCCTTTTTATTTATCTGCCTATGTCATAGATGTTATCTGTTTTGTTTCTAAATTCCCTGTGATGGGTTGGAAATGGACAATCCACGATCCTTTGCCTATTCATGTGTATCATAAGGAACTATGGGAGTCTAATTTTGTCCCTCATTTTTACCAAATTTTCCATGGTATAATGCTGCCATTGTACAGAATATTGCATAATAAGGATGCCCCAAGATTATCCCCAGAAACAGAGGTCGACATTCTCCCTGTCGCGAGATGGTTTGGAGAAGATTTGTTCACTTATGTTAGGGTTTTTGGAAGTTCTGCTTCCCCCCATGTTTTACCCCTATATGTTCCGGATAGACTTGTAGCTCAGGAGATTGCTTATCAGACCTGTGGCCAAGGAGGTTTAACAAAGGAATTAAAAGAGAAGAAGAAAGGCATTTGGCCACAATTTCCCGTAAACTGTGGAACATTTTCACTGTTTGATGTTGGTCACACATTCAAAGAGGTAAGCAACATTACATGCTTACAACTGTTCAAATTTTCAAGAAGGTTATTTGACCCAAATAATATTGTTAAGAATTTTACCAATGCAATCAGAGTAAGGGAATTTTCCGGGGAACATGATCTTTTTGATGATATGTTCCAAACAAAAGGTTCATTTAAAGAAGTTTTGAATTCAGCTCAAATGCAGTTATCTCCAGAGGAATTCCAGGAATTTAAACTTTACAGAGAGAGAAGACTAACTGCTATTCCTTTGGAAAATCTACGCTTGGAACCCGCAAGGGAACAAACTCCTAGTGTTAGTCTTAACGACAGTTCGAGTACAGATAAATCTAAGTCAAAATCTGAAAGAGAGACTTCTAAACATTCCAATAAGTCTAATGAAAAGGAAGATAAAATTGAAGAATCAGTGAAAGATTCTGCGCAATCGAAAAAACTTCCTCAATAGCAAATTTTGAATTCTCAACAGACAAATCCTCCTCCTACCAATGTACAACAACAGTCAGTCACCATTGAATTAGACAAAGAATGGGAAAGCTTTAATCAATTGATTAATGTAGAAGGACAGAATGTACAGACCCCTGTACAAACAACCAAAGTTTTGAGCACAGGAATAAGTAGCACAGTCACAGTAACTGAGCACATACCTATCACACCCTCCTCTAAAATTGTACTTAATGTAGAGGACATTCCTTCTCTAGATGTATTCTACAGTCCAAAATACAAAGCCGTAGTGAAGAAACAGAGAAAAAAGAGAAAGTTAGAAGGTGCAATTACTAATGAAGCAGAACAACTAGATGTCTTGTGGAAGGATCCTGCCACAGAGCCTACTGATAATCTCGCTAAGTTATCTCAAATTATAGGGGCTTATTCTTCTGCAATGATTGACAAAGCATTTGAGATATAACTCTTATTAAATGAAAAAGAAGAACAGATAAAAGTTCTACAACAGCAATTGCAACAGGTACAGGCCAATAATGAAGCACAGTTGAAACTTGAAGAGTTACAGCAACAACTTCAAGAAATGCAAATTGGACATCAAAAAATCTTGGCTGATAAAGAAAAAAAAATACAGATTATCCAAGATCAGCACAAAGATGATCCTAAGCTTCCATAATTTATTTCAGAAACTATCTCTTTAAACAATCAACTACTGCAACAAGAGGAAGTATTATGCCAAAAAATCTTGCAATGGAATTCTTTTTGCCAAGAGAGTGATAAAATCACAAATCATGTCGTAGATTTATGAAATGATTATGATTTAATTAATGAAAATATCAATGATTATTTGGTATGGAAAAAAACAGAAGAAGGAAGAAAAGCTGGTGCACCAATTATTAATGAAAACCATAAAGAAATACTTTTCAATAACTGGGATGCACAAATCAGAAGGGCAGAGAAGGCAGCAGAGGAGGCGGCTACAGCAGCAAACAGTCTTACTGATTGTGTAAATGATAATTTGCACAAAGCTAATTTGATTTCAGAAGCTGTTCCGGGATATCTCCCACAGGTGAATCAACTGCAAACAGAATGGAGGCAAAAGGCAGAAGAAAGAGCAAAATCAATCCAAGGGCTGACAAGATTAAATTGGGACTCTTACTGGACATACTTAGTGAAACCACACAGTCAGCACAGTGCGCTTAATTGTATCATCAATTCTACTGAGAAGATTGCGCCTACACTTGCCGATTCTGTCTTTTCAGGACAGTTGAAATCTGAAGTCGGTCAACCACATCTTCTCAAAACAATGCTAGATGCCTGCAAGTTTAAAGATCAAGTTCATAAATAGTTAGTTAATAGTCTTTATTTTTAGATTTAGTTTTAATTTTACTGTATTTTTTCCTAGGAAAAGGACGGTCATTTAAACCGAATCCTTAATTTTTGTAATAGACTATTTTTAGATTTAGCTAAGTAGTATTTAAACCCTTCTCATACATTTAGAGAGGGGTCCTGGATTTTAATATTTTTGACTTGGAGATTACATTTTTGTACTCCACTGCCTTATATATTTTTTAAAAGGATCACATCTGGTGATTTTATGCGGAATTATCTTTAAAGTGTTGCATTTATGTACCTTGGATTTGATTTTGCATCAGAATTACTGGATTAGAGTATCATATTTCATTTGAAAGCCTTCAAGATGAATAAGGTATTTCTATCTGTTCACTGTTGATTTCTTTTGTCTTATGATATTCGCTTTAAAATTTGCTATCATTTACAGATATTTTTTTTCATAACGTTTCTTTATATATATCATTTTTTAGTATAATTGAAATGTTATCTTTCATAAGTATATGTAGATGATATACAATGATGAATACAATATGCTAATACAACTCTGTTTAATTTCTTAAACAGAGTTATCTTTATTTGTTTCTGCACATTTCGATTTAAATGATAATACATTTTTATGGTTATTGTTCAAACGGAATAATCTGAAGTTGTATTCATATATGATTGCCCGGGTTAGTTTTAGAATTTCTTTATCAGTATTTAGTTTAAATTAGATAGTTTTATTTCAGTCAATTAGTCCCATTTTCACTCATCCAAATCAACCCATCACCAACCCATTAGTTATAAGGAAACTGGTCCTTTAAATCCAGTCGGAGCCACCATATCAAATGGAAAAGGAGCTGTCCTAAGGTCTCGACCGGGTGGTTTTCCCCAATGTTTAAAGTAGATATTTTCTAGGCTTCAACAGGGTAAAAATGGATTTTTTTTTTTTTTTTATAATGATAAAAAAATTGAAAATTTTTTCTTACTTTGTAAAAGAACTGCTGAAAAAGTAAAAAAAATAATCAAATTTAATCGCGAGATTGTTTGAAATTCTATGTTATAGGGTTTGAATCACCATAGGTTTGGATTATGATTGTTTGAATACTTCTGTTCAAACGTATTTCGCTACTCCACAGTGCTCTCGTGCTCTCTTGCTCCATGTATTTTTCCTGAAAATCTCTAGCTGAAAATTTTAGAAAAAATAGTGAAATAATTAAAAGTGTTTAGTATTTAAAGAATTGTTTTATGAAATTATATTTTCGAAAATATTTTTCTGCCCATTTTTCAATTTACCCATTTTTTTTTCATTTAAAGAAAATAGAGTTGCACTTTCTTTATTTGTGGTTATTCCTCACTGGTGCGTCACTTAATAGCACCGCACCAGTGCCTCCATTGATAACACAACACCAGTGCAATTATCTATACATTAGCACCAATTTGCAGTTAAGGCACCGAAATTACTTTTACGTGTGTGCACCGAAATTACTTTTACGTGTGTACACCAAAATTAGACATGTTGGAAATATACATTTTTCTGTGAAAATATTTGGCCATTTCTTTTCAAAACTGCACCTCTTCTTCTTTCAGAAAAAGAAACTCGAACCTTTATATAGCCTGCAACCAGAAAAGGAGCCTCATGATCTGCTTGCTGACCCATGATCTTCTTACTCATTTGTAAGTTCCTCCTCCATCTTGGCATCCAATTTCCTCTTTTATCCTTTGTGCTTTATATCATTAGCTTAACAAAATTTATACAATCTCTGTTTTAGGAGAACTGACCTTGAATGTTTTGGGAGCAATGACAACAACTCCTTCATTCTACATTTGTTAGCAGAAGAAGACCGATTGTCGACTAGACGATGCAGTTATTACATGTGGAGGCAATGGTTTCTCGTAGAAAATGAGTATAGGGTTGAGCAAAGGAAAGATATTGAAAAATGGGCTATGACATTAGCTTTTCCAAATGGGAAACTAATTTGCAGGTGGAAATATGGTAGCTGTAGGTATCTATGCTTTTCTTCCCACAGAAATGGTCACTAAATTTCCATTTATAATACAAGCAAACCTTTTACTGGTTTCATCCAGAGAGAGCATCATTTTCAATAAAAAATGGAACCAGGAAATCCTTAAGTGTATCATGTTCGCATTTTGTTTGGCATTTCATTCTTTGATAAGTGCTAATTCACCTATACTTTCAAAAATTTGGATTTTTGGGTACCTTCCATGTGATATTCCTCGTTATCTATAGGACCACAACTCAGACAAGTTAGAGATGCCATTCAGGTTCAATTTAAAGCCGAAGATGTGATTTTATGCGACGTCAGCTTTTCTTGTAAAAGTTTATGTAAACCAACCGAAGCTCGGACAATACTCCCAACTTTTAAACGCATTATGGAGAGAGCAAGTGAACATGGTCGTCAAAGTGAACAATCCCATCTGTTTTATTGTAATGTACACATTGTGCCCTATTTTGGATATGGTGCACTGATTAAAAAAAATAGTTTTTAATTTTTTTGTTACAAGTACTTGCATGGTGCACTGGTATAATACATCGCACCAGTGCGCTAGGTTACGTAAGGTGCACCGATTAAAAAAAATCCATATTTTTCAAAAATTCTCACAAGGGCCGACATGGATTGGGATCTGACTATGCAAGTCATCTTGTGGGTTGGATGTCAATCTAAAATGAAAAGCCCTAATTCTGAAATCACAGAAACAGGGAGAAGAAAGGGCGGAAACAAAAAAAATGAAGGGTTTAGGGTAAAAATGGATTTTTTCTTTCTTTTGTTTCTAAAAAGGAAAACAAATTGAAATTTTTTCTTACTTTGTAAAAAACTTGCAGAAAAAGTATAAAAAATAATCAAATTTAATCACAAGATCGTTTGAAATTATATGCTACAGGGTTTGAATCACCATAGGTTTGGATTATAATTTCCTGAATACTTCTTTTTGAATGTATTTCACTGCTCCACAGTGTTCTCGTGCTCTCTTGTTCCAGGTATGTCTCCTGCAAATCTATGGCTGAAAATTTTAGCAAAAATAGTGAAATAATGAAAAGTGTTTAGTATTTAAAGAATTGTTTTATGAAATTAGATGTTTGAAAATATTTTGCCACCCATTTTTCAATTTAACATTTTTTTTTCACTCTAAGAAAAAAGATTTGCGCTATTTTCATTTGCGGTTATTCGTCACCGATGCATCACTTAATAGCACCACACCGGTGCATCCATTGATAACACAACACCAGTGTCGTTATCTTTACATTAGCACCGATTTGCGGTTAAGGCACCGAAATTAGTTTTACGTGTGTACACCAAAATTAGACATGTTGGAAATGTACATTTTGCTGTGAAAATATTTGGGCCATTTCTTTTCAAAACTACACCTCTTCTTCTTTCAGAAAAAAAACCTGAACCTTTCCATAACCTACAGCAAGAAAAGGTGCCCCATGATCTACTTGCTGACCCATTATCTGCTTACTCATTTGTAAGTTCCTCCTCCATCTTCGCATCCAATTTCCTCTTTTCACCTTTTTTTCTTTCTATCATCTTTGGTATCATCCTATGTTAACTTCTTTCGTTTGTCACTCTTATCTTTCCTTCCCTCACTGTCATGCTCTCGCTCTCTTTGCTTGCGAGGCCTGATATTCATATCTTCATCATAAGGATTCATATCCTTTGTCTCATGAGAACTCCTACCCCTATTAATAGCCTCGATTGACCTTTCGTTACTATCCCTATAGAAATGAGAATATTTCCCTTCATGGGACCTACCAGCCCGATCAACAATGTTAATTGATCTTGCTCTGCTGTCCTTAAGGGAATGAGAATCCTTCCCTTCATGGTGCCTCTTGGCTTTATCGACTACCTCAATTGATCTTTCTCTACTGTCCAATATTTCCCTGCCATCAACTCTACTCTCCTTTTATCCATCATGGGACCTCTCAACCCTATCACCGACCTCAACTGAATGCTCTATGCCATGATCAAGAAAATACTTACCCTCGTGACTAGGCCTCTTAACCCTATCGTCGGTCTCAACCGAGCTTTCTCGACCGCCCTTCTCAGATTTTTCAAAAATATTTTCTTCTTTTGTACTCTGTCAAGATCTATAGTCTTTTGCATCCCTGTAAGCGTCTTTGTTTGTCTTTCTGTTTGAATCACCCATTTTCTCTGCTATAAAATTCTCAACCGAAATTCGAACTCTTGTCTTTTCAAACCCTCATCTCCTCAGAAAAATTATTGCTCGTGAGTTGGACCCTTTGCTGCTCCAATATTGCACTTTACAGAATAAATTTTCCTTCTTAGAAAAGATATTTCAATGACATATCTAGTTCGCGCGAGGTTTTATTTAACCCTGTTCTAGTGCGCGGGGTTTTATAGGCACACCGGTGCGGTTTCGTAAGACCGTGGTTTATGTTTTGGCACGGTGTTTTATGACGCACCGGTGCGGAATAGTTTTAAAGCACCGGTGTGCTACAGAAATAAGATTCACCGGTGCGGGTTATTATGATAAGTGCAAAGGACGAAAAATCTCCGCCCACCAATATCCTCTAGAAACCTCTGCTAGATTTTCTGTACTGTATAAAGTTTTTTTTCTTTGGTATGTAAGATCATAATAAAATAATGATAATTTTAAAGTACATAAATTTATTTTCATTATTTTCTAAACTTTATTATGTTACAAAAATTCATATTATTCTAGATTTATTATTTTACAATTATTTACAATTTTAATAAAATCATTTCACATTAATACAATTAAAATTTTACAAATATTTATTTTACATACAATTAGAATTAGAATTACAAATACAATTTTACAATTTCACATGCAATTACGATTAGAATTACAATTACAATTTTAGAATTTTACATACAATTACAATTACAATTAAAATTTTACAATTACAATCATTTCACAATAAATTAAATATTACAATTACAATTAAAATTTTACATTAAATATTTTACATGCAATTACAGTTAAAATTACAATTACAAATACAAATACAATTTTACAATTTTACATACAATTAAAATTTAAATTTCAATTACAATCACGACATAATATTTAATAAATATCATGGTCATTTAATATTAAATTAATTAATAAACATCGTGATCATGATAGAAATCGTACAAACATCATATTCGACTAAAAAACACATTCAAAATCGCTAACATCTTCGTGATCATGATCAACTAATAAAACAAAATTAGCATCGTATAACATCATCACAACACAAACATCAAATATACATCTCATGTCAAATAACTCATGCTATCACATACACATCTATCTGCAAGTTGCACATTAAATGAACATATCTAACATGACCTAACAATATACACATCGTGATGATCACCAACATGTAAATTAAGTACAACTCCAACATGAACATAAAATACATGGACCATATATATATATATATATATATATAACTGAATAATGTCAAAAATATACAACTATAATATAAATGTCATGGATCAGCTGGTGGTACAACATGAATAGCAGTACTAGTCGAGGCCTGCTCAGTTAATGGTGTAGCCTCGACAATCGATAGTCCATCTTGCTCATGATCATGAGTACTGTTGGATGCTACAAGTTGCTGACTGGACGGGGCCGATGGTCCAACCTGCTCTCCATGATGACTACTGCTAGATGCTAGTGGAGGCTGCTCATATGGCATGGCGCGAGGTGAAAAATCATCAGATGATGAGTCACTGCTCGCGGACTGTCCATCACGTGCTATATCGCGCCCATGCCTATAACGCGCAATGCTCCTCCTCAGCCACGTAACTAAGGTCGTAGCTCTTACAACATGCCGCATCAGGCTGTACATGTCACGTGGCATGCCTCTCCACATATGTAATAGCCTACCATCAGCCTGTATGTCTCTCATATTAGCAGGCCTGATGCCCGCCTCAATAGTCAATGCAATGAGTTGGTCACCCAACTCCATCCTATATCTTCTATCAAGCCGACCGCGCCTAGAAAAAGGTGGTACCGACACATCAACAGGAGAAGGTATCTTTGCACCGGCCTCCTGATGATCCTCGACATCTGGCATGCCCTAATCATCATCAGGATCCACACCTAGATCATGTGGTGGTGCCAGCATGTCCTTGCCATCAAAAAACCCAATGTCTGCAAAATATATACAAATACATAACAATAATTAGACAATTTCATTACACAATTTAATAAAAAAAATTTAAATAACATGTTAGAATAAATTTAAATAAAACAGTAATATTACTTCTATCATCTGGTGGCTCATCATCTAAGAAAAGGATGCTGGTGCAACCTCACCAATCCAAACCAGCATAAGGATAGGGGAACATAATGAAGGGATGCAACTCATCAACACTGGCTAGCAGCTCCAGTGCATCATGCCATATCCTGGTTGGAAACAGAGTCTCGCCCCTTTTGGGCATCATCTGCCCCCACATGTGCATATGTGCCTCGAACATCAGCCTACGAGGCTACCGATCAAAAGGAGGCCTTGTCTCTGGAAACCTCTCAAAAAATAAACAAAAAAACTCTGAAGCAAAAGGGAAGTCGATCCTCCCTTCTGCATCAGCACGACATCTATCTAAGGTTGTACAAAACTGTTGCAAAAAAATAGCATACCACCTGAAAAGTCGTGGCTCCTATACTAAAGAATCAACATAATATAGAAGCGAGCAACTAATGTGTTGCCCATCACTGGTGTTGTGTAAAATGGTCGAAATCAGAAGTGAGAGGCACCTCACCTCCTCACTACTAAATGCACCAATATGTAACTGACCTTTAGAGACCTGAAAATATGAAGGAGACAATATATCTTCGCTAATGTATCTCTAGGAGTACACCAACTGAATCCCTACTGCATAGCCATCTGGAACCTCTGGGAATGAGGGAAAATCCACCCTCTCCTTGATAGCCCTGTAATGAAATATATGTCCTCCTCAGTGGGTGTGTACAATTAGTTAGGACCAACCTGGAAAGCCTATCGGTGGGCATTCCACCTACGGATAATATGTCCCAAAAACACACCTAGCCCTTTAGAGAAGTAGCCTCCTTATAGAAGTTGAGGAGGCCTACCTGCCTTAGGAGCCCCTAGGTAGGTGCTGTAATAGGGCGAGGGTACGCATCTCTCTCCCTCTCTCGTGCCTCCCATAGGTGAACCATGTCATACTACTCCACCTGTCGTTGCTGTTGTTCCCCCTCTTCTATCCTTTCACGTTCCTGAATGATTGACATATTAAATACAATTTTTTTATTAAATGAGACATGTATTTAGGAATATACATATATAATTTTTTTGGAAAAAAACAGTCAGTGCACCACAAAAAACAGTCATGCACCGGTTCCGGTGCATCTGTTTTTGTCGTGCACTGGCGGCGATGCACCAGATGATATTCAACGCACCATCAGCGGTGCACCTGAAAATTTTCAGCTTACCGTTGACTATGTACAGTGTCAAGAGTGTGGTGCACTGACTAAACTCTACGCCCCAGGGCGTGTAGTTCAGTCAGTGCACCAACCTCCTCACATTATTACATAGTCAACGGTGCAGTATTTTACCAGGCTCCACCATTGACCTTGTCAAAATCAAAAATACAGTGCGCTGACAAAATAACCATCCCCGGGCTAGATATTTATGTCAATGCACCGCGTTGCGCTATTCCACATGGTCAACAGTGCGACTGAGTAAACGACTGCACCACCCTTTTTAAAAAATTTAAAATAACATGGTGTGCCTTTCAATACCGCCCTAGAACAGGTGTGGATACCATTATCACTGGTTGCGGTGCGACCTATAAATTTATAGGCAGCACCGCGAACCGGTGCGAGCCGAACGACTCAAGTGCACCGCACAATTTTTTTCTTTTCTTTTAAATGGTTAATTTTAAGGTTATTTTAAATTATAATCTGCTAAAAGGCTTAATTATGGAAAAACAAGAAACATACTTGTACATTTGGCCGTCGAGGAGGCGTATTGGCTGTAGAATTTGCAAAATAAAATTTTCCCACCGTTTTTCAAAATTTAGGCTGGAGATTGGTGGGAAATGCACAGCAACAGTGCGTGTAATGGGTGCAATGGGAGCATCGATGTTAGGGTGGCTTAGAAAAGGATAAATTGCATCAGTGCTTGAGAAATCTGGAGCACTGAGAAAAGTGAAAAATGTGGTTTTCTTGGCGTAATTTTTTTTATTTATTTAACCATGTTTTGATGCACGGTTTTTATAGGCGCACCGGTGCGGTTTCTGAAGACCGCAATAGGCGATTTATGTTTTGGCATGGTGTTTAATGAGGCACCAGTGCGGAATATTTATAAATAATTGGTGTGCTACGGTAATAAGAGGCACCAAGCGGGTGTGTACGAAGCGCACAGTGTCCAGTGTGCCAATTTTTTGTGCACACTGGTGCTTTCTCTCGTTGAACGCACCGATGCGGTAAAGGATGATAAGCGCACCAGATGACAAACATCCAAAAAAACCTCTTTCCACCAACCTCCACTAGTAACCTCCACTAGAAATGGATGTCTGGGGTATTTTTATAAGGGTTTCCTCAAAAACATCCGCAAGAGGGTCTTTTCCTTGTAGTGCAATGATCTTTGCAATGCAGAGTCTAACAAATTCCAACCCTTGATAAGGAAAACTCTAGTAGTATTTAACTAAAAAATACGTCGTTTTCTCTAATATACTTTGGAAATCTTCACTAATTAAAATCAAACTAAAATTATACAAGTGTGGCCATGCAAGGTTTGAATAAAGAAAATCTCTGACAAAACACCGCCTGTAGATTTAATTTTAGCAGCTCCTCATGAATGCAAAACTTAGGTGGATATTCATGAATCCAAAAATTAGCTTGGAGGTGGATGATATGATTATGAAGAGGCAATGATGGGTGGCTTTGACAACTCACTCTTCTTTTGGGCCACCTCTATTGGATCATTAAAGATGATGCGATGTTGGCACTTATAATCAATCGGTGGTTGTGTTGAGGTGTCCATCGTTCTTTTTCAATATTGGTACATACACAACTTGTTCCACTTCTTTTTTCTGGGAATTCTCATGCCTATGACCTATCGGTACACTTCATCCACCTCTGTGTATTTGTTGAAAGTGGGCCTGGTGAGGAAAACATGCTTCAACTCATGTTGAATAAAGATGTTTTAATATCCCAAATGGGAAAATGCAGTAATACTTAAACACAATATAAGAACTGCAAATAATTAAACAATAAATATCAAGACAACATCAGAATTTATAGATAAACTAAGCCATTTTATTATATGGAGATGAATCGGTTACACAATGTTCAGAAAATGAGTAGATCTAGCCCAACAGAAGGCCTAGAATCACCCTGCAATGGTGCTGCAACTAGCACTGCGTAACTGGTGAGCTTATAGAAGAAATACTATGTTGTCCCTGCTGCTGTTGATATCCATGAAAATGATGCAAATTAAAATGCAGATCTAGGGAGCTTATGAGCTCTGATGATGCCAAGATTCAAGATCTGGCCAATGTGATGGATTCCCAAGGTAACCTAGAAAGGATTTTCCAGATCTACAACTTTGGAAAATCACCCTCCTAGGGCTTGATCCTTAATCTGCTGGGATTAAAAATCTGAAGCTAGATCTGACAAATAGATCGCTGAAATATCTCATAGGATCATGTCTATGCTTGAAGGGTTGATCCCTCCTTCAGATCTACAAGTTAGAAGCTCTAGATCTAGCTTCTCAATCCTTCAATAATGATTACAACTACTGCAACACAAATGCTCATAGAAACTGTGTTGTAAGGCAAACAGAGGGCTTATGCTTGCTGAAATATGCTGCAATAAACTATAGGCTGATGGAAATACTAATGGCAAGGTGAGGGGATGATCCCTCACAGGATTACTAGCTGAAATGCTAGCAACTTCCTTCCTCCTTTGTATCTGCAATATAGACAACGTAATTCTGGATGGAACTACTGCTGCTAGGAGATCAATAAATTTTGGCCTGATGCCAGATCTAATATTAAGCCTTTGGAATGTTGATATTTAAGCCCAAGGTGGTAGGAATAAACCTTCACCAATTCTTCAGCTGAAATATTGAAGACAACCTCCTCCTCTCAAACTGATCTTCAAAAATCTGCAATTTCTGAATATGGATGTACTGCAGAAAGTGGGAAAATATAAGTGGCACCAATTCTTGATGTAGAATGAAGTACAATACTCTTTCCAGAGCTACTCAAAGAAAGAGGTGGGATTCCAAACCAGGAGCACCCTGTGCTAAACAACACTTGAAATCTTTGCTAAACAACCCAAGAAAGCAATGGAATGTCACATGAAAATTCTAGATCTAAACAGATCCTCAACATCAATAATCTCAAGCATGTCCTCATTCTTTCCTTCATCTTCTTTATATAGAGTTTGAGCCTTCCCATGCCTTAGCCCTCATCTAAATTGCGTTGTGCATGTGGAAAAGATCCTCCATGTTTGATTGCGTTGTTTTACCAAGTCATCCATCATGTCTAGGTGCAGTGTACACCTTCTCCATCATGTGTGCATTAATTTCACAACATCTTCCATCACTTTATCATGAATTCTCCATGATATTCTGTTTTACCTCTTCCAAGATCTTAGCTGACTGTATCAACCTCTATGATCTATCTCATTAATGAGACATGATCTCTTCTTCCATTCACATTAGTAGTTTCTCAACTAACTTATTAAGTAGATATAGGCTTAATTAATCCACTTTCACAAAAAAAAAGTGGATATTTATTCATAGTGAGGATTATGGGTCCCTCCACCCTTTTATTTACTTAATTCATTAAGAAAATTAAGAACTCTAATATTCCAAATATCAGGTGAAAATTTGGGAATATTACAGTCCTCCCTGGAAAAATGTTGCTTGTCCTCAAGCAACTGCAAAAGTGGATGCTACAGCAAACATCCTCCCTCCAAATGGAATCCTCATGTAAAAGGCCTTCCCATTTTTCACAATGTGTCATGCATGTCCAACTCCAAAGCTGCCTCTCTAGAATTTCTAGAATGGCCTCCAACTGAAAAGAAATATACCCATCCTCATTAATGAATCTCCAAGTGGCAACCATATGATGGCCAAAGTTCTTCTCCATACATGAGATACATAAGATGAAGTGGTTCATTCCCAAAGTGGAAAGTCCCAACTCATGAACTATCTCTCAACCCATGATACATAGAGTAGATTACATACATCATTGTCCTCATCATTAGCCATGTTGGCCATGTAGGAATCAAACATCACATCATCATAGTTAAAAATAAGAAGTAGAGACATATGGTAAAACATGAACAATGTCAAACCATATTCTCCTAATAACAACCAATGCAGAAAAGCCTTCTGCGTCCATGCTAGATCATCATGAAAGCAAGTAAGAGAGCTATACTCTCTCAAAAGAATCCATCTCGACAATGCTTCTTGTTGCCATCCTAAGTCAACATCAATGAGAATAAGAGATCCATACTCTCTCAAAATAAGCCACCTCAGCAATGCCTCTTGCTGCCATACCACATCATCATTGTACCAAATGTAGTGGCCATATTCTCTCAAAATAAGCCACCTTAACAAGGCATCTTGTTGCCCCATCACATCATCATCATACCATGTACAATAACCATAATCCCCCAATAGAAGCCAGCATTGTAAGGCCTCCTGTTGTCATCCTCCATCAATGTCATGCAATGTATGGGAAGAATTTAGCCCATACTCTCCCAATAGTAACCATAGCAACAAGGATTCTTGCTGCCACCTTACATTATCATTGTGCAAGTCATGGAGCAACAATATGGTAGTGGACATGTAAAATGTCTCATCAACATAATACAAACAAGCTCCCTTGTGCCACATCATGTGATAATTATTATTTCTCCCAAACCCAAGTACATACAGGAACATGAGATACATCCCAAACAGAAATACATGTAAATACATGAGACATATCCCAAACAACAGTAAATACATGGACATAAGATATAACATGTGTTGTCCAAAATCTCTTCTTAACAACCAAAGTAACCATTTCTTTCTCTTATGCATTCTTCCAGTGATTTGTAAGGCATGAATCAGAAAAATATGGCTTCTTGAGTGGTAGCCATACTCACCCAAGAGCAACCAGCGCAACCATGCTTCTTTTTGGCCTGGATCATAGATCTGCAAGTGATTTGACAACCCCTTGCTCCATACTATCAACCACTCATCCCAATGAGGATGATGGATCTCATTCTGCAAATACTTGGCATCCTCCCATTGTAGGACACCAACCTCCTCAAACTGTTGAATAATCTTGCACTCCATGAAATGTTGAAGTACACCACCAATGAGATCTCTTAATGATACCTTCCTCTCATCCATGGCCTTCCAAAACCAATGAGGTTCTAGATCTGCTGCAGGTAGAATTCTCTCTTTGATCTGTGAGATGCTCATTGAGAAAGTGTCATCAAGAAAGGAGAAAATATTTCTCATCTCTAGATGTCTACCATTCATCATCTTAACCTCCATTGCTTCATGAGTGAAGCTACCTTCAAAATGCTCCAAGAATAATGGGGCCTCTTCATTATCACTACTATTAAGTGACAACGCTGTAGATCTGCAAGGTAATACATATGTTGTCTCAAAGCAAGCTACAATATTGATCTCATAACCAGTCATTGTACATAGGATCATGCTCATCCCCTCTTTTGAAATTCTACATTTCAAGTCAAGAGGTTGAATATAGTCCATCCATGACAAACTGGGATAGCTTTTCATTTCCTCCTTTATTAGATTAAGGGTCCTCTACGCTATGAGATGTTGCTGCTTCAAATCAGCATTTTGATTTAACCCTTGGTTATGTGTTGGCCTTGATGGCATGTCCCCATAAGTTTTAATAAGATCTACTGAAACAATAGGTGATGAATTTGTATGCATACCTTGGATCAACTTATGTGTGGGGACCTCTTGATAGGACACAAGAGTTCCTCCAACCCGGACAATGGTGTCTCCAACTGCTAGTAAGAGAGATGGCTTCTCTCCTACCAATGTACCAGCGCTGGAATCTTCCTCCTCTCCCTCATACATCTCTTGAATCATGCATGGGACTCTATGTGTCAAGAGCTCAATATTATCTTGCAAGATTACAAGTGTCTCTTCTCTAGACGTAAGTACTTCTATAGTAGGTGGTGAATGTAGTGACTTCTTGTCCAGAGTGAAAAGAATTACATCCTCATTTGTTTCCTTAGGAAATGTCTCTTTGTGGCCCATATTTTTCTTCTTCACATCAAAATTATTCCTCAACTTGTGAAAGAAATCTGAATATTTAGTCACCTTTGCATGCCCCATGTGACTAAACCACCAATTATTGGCTTCACCTACAAGATGAAGTGCTGCAATTTGGACAGCCTTCTTTTCAACCACAGGATGTAGCATGAAAAATGTATCTAACTTTTTCCTCCAAGCCTTAACAGTGCTTGAGGAAGATCCATCAAATGTAGGAAAAACAGAGAAATTAGCTGAATAAATCACTTATTCACTGAAGATTAACCCGGTCATATATCAATTTCGAATTGCATACATAAAACATAACCTTCTTCTACAATTAATTGTCACATGCGGAAAATAACAGAAGCAATCTCACATCAAATCAATCACACATTAACTCAGTATGTATGGGGAAAGCCTATAGCTGAAAACCCCGCAGCTATTGTGTATATTATAATGGAGAAATCAAGTAACCAAACAAGTACAATACTCCTCACAAGTACTCAGTACTTTCTCATGAAGTTACTCACAATCTAGCTTGGTTTTGAACAAGTCTCGGGTTCAAAACACACCACTAACTGCCTTGCCTCTATTGCGCAATCATGGCCTGTATATGAAGAGGTTCAAGGTTCGAATCCCTTTGCCTTGATTGCGTAATTTTCATGGACAATTCCTCCAAGTGTAATGCAAATCTCATGCAAAACAAATCTACCAACTGATAGCTTTACTCACCCTTTCATCTACCTCTTCCACTGGTCTCCACTGAACTGATCATGCACTGTAGTGAACTGAAGTGTTCTTGAGTTGACTAATGAGTTAATATTTAGTAAATTAAATATTATTTAATTTACTCCACTCATATCTAGTTGATTAGTTAGTTAACTAATCCCAACTAGTTCACCTAAAACAAACAGAACACAACTCCACTACTTGTCCCGTTAACTCCTCCAAAACTCCTGCCACTGAAGTCTAACTGAAGCCAACCATGCAAGATGCCATCAAACCCTAGAAACCACGTGATTCCTTGTGTCAGTTGCATGAGTCACCTCCATGACTCAAACTGAAGTGCGCCAAGAGAGTAAACTGCTGTTTATAGTCAAAATATTATTATGGGTAAATAATATTTGACTTCCATATTTTTAGGAGATCAGTCTAAAAATAGTCTGGGTCCTAAAAAATAGGGTCTCATCTATTTTTACCGACATGTCGCATACTTCAAGAATCTCCAAGTAGAATTCTCAAATTATGCTCCGTATGTCTAAAAATAGACATAGTCTAAAAATAGACTTTGCGCCAGAATTTGCCTGCGGGCCCACTTAGTGAAGGCGACTTCATTTCACTAAGCTCCATCATCTTGCTGCATTCTCAACACTCCCTCTCAGCAAGATATGGATTATCCGCAATCCCTATCCTGCCTCTGTGGAATTCGAACTTGCTCCTGGTGAGCGCCTTCGTCAGGATGTCGGCATCCTGATCCTCCGTGGGAACATATGAAAGCATCATGATCCTCCGCTGAACACAATCTCTGATATGATGGTACCTGATGTCGATATGTTTGGACCTATCATGAAAAACTAGATTAGCCGAGAGCTTGATGCAGCTCTGGTTATCACAGTAGATCACTGTAGGCTCCAAATGCAACCTGAACAAACCTGCGAGGATCTTCCTCATCCAAATAGCCTCACATGCAGCCAAACTTGCTGCCATGTACTCGGCCTCTGCTGAACTGAGTGCCACGGATCTCTCCTTCCTGCTGTACCAGGAAACTGCTGTCGACCCAATGCTGAAAACTCCTCCAGAAGTGCTCTTCCGGTCCGTTGGACTCCCTGCCCAATCTGCATCAGTGAAGCCAGAAAGCTTCACTCCATCCTCCTGTCTGTACCATAGACCATATCCCGATGTGCCTCCGATATAGCGCAATACATGCTTGCCCGCCTTCCAAAAGAGCTTGGTAGGCTTAACCATAGCTTGCGAAAGCTGGTTAACTGCATAGCATATATCGGGTCGAGTATTGACCAGATACATCAACGACCCCACCAACTGTCGATAGACAGTGGCATCCACTACCTCCTCCGAAGTAGCATCTCCCTTCCTCCATCCTCCAGAAAGAGGGGTATCAACAGGCTTGCAGCCTTGCATGTTGAACCTCTCCAGAATCTCCCGGGCATACTTGCCCTGAGAAACAAACAGTCCTCCACTGCGCTGCCAAATCTCCAATCCCAAGAAATAATGAAGGATGCCCAGGTCCTTCATCTCAAACTCTCGTGCAAGATCCTCCTTGCATGAAAGTATCAACTGCTCATCGCCAGTCAAAATCAGATCATCTACATACAGTACGATGATCAACAGCTTCCCCTCCACCACAACCTGGTACAGGTTTGGATCCCATCACTTCGGGAGAATCCAAGCCCGCATAGCCGTTCATCCGCGCCCGGCTACCCAGGTGCTTGCTCAGCCCGTACAAGGTTTCCCTGAGCTCACATGCGACTCACCGAAGATTCAAAAACCTTCTTGTGCTGCTCAAGAAGCTCTATGCACACCCTTCCTAGGTGCTCAAATAACTAGACGGCGCAGTCTTCACATCCATCCGATGAATGTGCCACCCCATCTGCGCTGAGAGAGCAAGGATCGTCCGTATGGAAGAGTACCTTGCGACAGGTGCAAAAGTCTCCTCATAGTCAATCCCCTCGATCTGTGAGAAGCCACGGGCGACAAATCTCGCCTTGTACTTCACCACACTCCCGTCAGCCGCCTGCTTCACCTTGTAGATCCATCGCGAACCTACAACTGATTTCCCAACCGGTCTTGGGACAATCTCCCATGCACTGTTCCTGATGATCGAATCATATTCTTCGATCATGGCATCAACCCATGCGGTTTCCTCCACAGCTTCCTCAAAAGAGGATGGCTCTGTCACAACACATTGACTCATAAGAGCCATGTATCCAGTGTACCGATCCGGTGACTGTCTCTGTCTGCGCTGTGCTGTAGGTGGTCCTACAACCTTCTCTGCATCTCAAGCCAGTCGCTCAGCTTCTGTAGTGCGCATGCACCCTCTGATGGTTGGCGCTGCCTGGGTGGTTTCTTCCACCTCCCGAACCTCCTCTTGTGGCTGATCCACATCCGGAAGCTCCTCCTTAGGAACTAACAGCTCCTCATCTGCATGCAAGTGTAGCTCCCTCTCAAGCGAACACCGCATGGCTTTCTCCTCCTGAAATTTTATATCCCGTCGCACAACAGTCTTGCGACTGTCTGGCACATACACCCGATAGTTGTGAGGTGTATCAGTGTACCCCACAAATATTCCAACTTCAGCAGCTGGATCCAGCTTCCTTCTCGCATCCTTCGTCACATGCATGTAGACAGGAGATCCGAAAATCCGCAAATGGGAAATATCAGGCCTCTTGCCAGAATAAGCCTCCTCTGGTGTACTCATGCCAAGAACCTTGTGAGGACAACGGTTCTGCACATACACCGCTGTATTGCATGCCTCAGCCCACAAGTGAAGGGGTAGGCCCTGATCATGCAACATCGCCCGTGCAGCACCCACGATCGTTCTGTTCTTCCGCTCAGCCACCCCGTTTTGCTGTGGGTTATGGGGTGCGATGAGCTCTCTCCGAATCCCTTCTGCGCTGCAGAACTCCTTGAATTCAGCCGAGATGAATTCACCACCGTTATCACTCCTTAGAGCAATCACCTTCTTCCCCAACTCCTTCTCGACCAGTGCTTTAAACTCACAGAACTTCGCGAATGTATCGCTCTTCTTCTGCATGAAGAAGATCCAGCACTTTCGAGAGAAATCATCAATAAAGATCACATAATACCTGTGCTTTGCTGTCGAAGCAACTGAGAAAGGACCACACACGTCTGTGTGAACTCTCTCAAGGATCGTCGTGGCGCGACTATCCTTCTCGTGAAAGGTGGCTTTCACATACTTTCCTAAAGTACACCCCTTGCACTGATCTGACTGCGCAAGAGTGCCCTTAGGAAGTCCAGTAGAAATCTGCTGCAGAATCTTCAAAGCTCCATGGTGAAGATGGCCTAATCTCCTGTGCCATAGTTCGCCCTCATCATCCCGGCTCACCACATCTCCAGCCTTGCATGCCATAGCTGCGCAGTCATCTACCTGCAACTGATAAAGGTTCTGAGTTCGACCCCCTATCTTCCGGGTCTCTCCAGTAGTCTTACTGCGCAGGAAAGCTTTTCCTTCGCTGAAGACCACATCATAACCCTTATCCTCCAACATCGCTACTGAAATCAGGTTCTTCTTCAATCCAGGTACATGCATGACATCCTTTAATACAAAGGGTTTACCAGACTCCCTCTGAAAGGATATGGTACCGATACCAGTCGCATTGTATCTACCGTCATCGCCCATCTCGATGTGCATACCCAAATCTTTGTCCTCCAGATCTGAGAACAACTCTCGATCTCCCGTCATATGAAATGACGCACCGCTGTCCAAGAACCACACCGATCCCATCACACTTGAAACCAAGCATGCAATCAGTGAAAAGTCAAGCTCGAACCGTGAAGCCAAAGCTTCTCCATCTGCAGATCTTCCCGCTTGCTTGTTCTTCTTCTTCTTTGGACAATTGGTAGCATAATGTCCGTGATCATGGCAGTGAAAACATTTCACTTTCGCCATATCCTGCTTCTTGCCCTTAGCTCCATAATGAGAGGTTTTCTTACCCTTCCCTTTCTTAGCTTTGGACACCAAAGCGCAGTTTTCTTCATCAGCTCCCTTTGATGAAGATCCATCTCGAGTAGTCCTCCTTATCTCCTCCTGCATGAGATCCGCCTAAAGGCGCTCCCATCCCGGCAGCTTCTCCCGACCATTGACACTATCTTGATATGAGTGCCAAGCCTTCGGAAGACCAAGGAGAGCCAGGTCGACCATATCCTCTTCATCGACAGTAACTCCCACACTTCCCAGTTCATCTCTGCATTGAGTGAACTTCGTGAGGTATTTAGCGATACTGTCGCCCTTCTCCATCTTGATGTTCCCGAGCTTGTCTTTGAGCGCCAGCTTCCTTTGGTCACTCTTACTCTGGAATAGATCCGTCAAAGCTTTCCAGATTAAATATGGAGTAGCCTTCCCATGCAGGCTGGATACAATATGATCCTTGACGCCCTCCAACAGGATCCTTCGACATTTCGCGATCTTCTTTTGCCATGCATCGACCAAAGCTGCATCAGTGGGCTTTGGGACATCCGCATCCACGAACTCCTTCAGACCATTATCTTCTAACACTGCTTCCATTCGATCCTTCCATACAACATAGTTCGAACTGCCTTCAAGAGCATATTCGAGTCGCAAACCATTGAAAGAAGACATCTTTCAACACCGGCACCAAGAAGAACAACCTTCTGCAAAATTCGAATTCCAAACTCAAAGCTCTATCGCTTCCGATCTATACTTGAAAACAAATTATTTCCAAATCAGAGATTGACTGCAAAAGGGCATTCACCAGATCTTTCACCTTACAAAGAAGGATGAATATTCCGGAGGCTACCTGGCCCGCATGCAGACTCTGTCCGAGGAAATAAGTTTGCAATCACCGTAATAGACTTCGACAATTAACTTCGCTCCGATACCATGTAGAAATTAGCTGAATAAATCACTTATTCACTGAAGATTAACCCGATCATACATCAACCTCTAATTGCATGCATAACACATAACCTTCTTCCACAATTAATTGTCACATGCGGAAATAATATAGAAGCAATCGCACATCAAATCAATCACACATTAACTCAGTATGTATGGGGAAAGCCTATAGCTGAAAACCCCTCAGCTATTGTGTATATTATAATGGAGAAATCATGTAACAATCATAGTACAAAAACTCTTCACAAGCTCTCATGCACTACCTCCCATGCTACACACTATCAAGCTAGATCTAGCAAATCACTTGCTCCAATCCTTAGCCACTTGATAGCCAACCTTGATTGCGTGTTTTAATGCTAGGTGATGGCCTCCTTATATAGATAAACCACCAGCCTAAACTTTGCAATACTCATAGCTTACTCCACCTATCTATGTGTTGCAAATAGCAACAGTATAGTTACAACTTATAGCTAACTCTACCCTTTCATCTATCTCTTTCACTGGTCTTCACTGAACTGATCATGCACTGTAGTGAACTGAAGTGTTCTTGAGTTGACTAATGAGTTAATATTTAGTAAATTAAATATTATTTAATTTACTCCACTCATATCTAATTGATTAGCTAGTTAACTAATCTCAACTAGTTCAACTGAAATAAATAGAACACAACTCCACCATTTGTCCCGTTAACTCCTCCAAAACTTCTGCCACTGAAGTCTAACTGAAGTAAACCATGCAAGATGCCATCAAACCCTAGGAACCACGTGATTCCTTGTGTCAATTGCATGAGCCACCTCCATGACTCAAACTGAAGTGCGCCAAGAGAGTAAACTGCTGTTTATAGTCAAAATATTATTAAGGGTAAATAATATTTGACTTCCATATTTTTAGGAGATCAGTCTAAAAATAGCCTGGGTCCTAAAAATTAGGGTCTCATCTATTTTTACCAACATGTCGCATCCATCAAGAATCTCCAAGTAGAATTCCTAAATTATGCTCCGTATGTCTAAAAATAGACATAGTCTAAAAATAGACTTTGCGCCAGAATTTGCCTGCGGGCCCACTTAGTGAAGGCGACTTCATTTCACTAAGCTCCATCATCTTGCTGCATTCTCAACATAGTAGTCTACAATTGGGTGGAAAATCAAAGTCCCATCTTCAATTTCAACCATTGTTAGATCTCAATAAGTGTTATTAATTGTGATATATGAATATGATGATTATATCTTCATTGAAATTAATGTATAGTACCATGATCATTTTGCATGGCTGTAGGAAACTATTGCATGGAATCAATAGGAAAAATGCCTTGAATATTCTGTGAATTATATTGAAATTCTGCCTTGAGGTTGTAAGAAATATGTCTTGAATTTTTTGTCCAAGTTAATATGTTGCATGTGGACATGTAGGGCTCTGAGAATATTATTTTTTACTTTTCTGCTATAAATTTTCTTCTGGGAAGTTCCAGAAGCTGAAACTTGGACCATGCTGAGGGAAAATCCTGCTGATCCTCTGGTCTAGTTTTCGGATCCTGGGGAACAAAATTTTAGAAAATATGAGCATAGGAAGTTTGGCTTCCTAAATGCATATTTATATATGACATGTTAGAATTTATTCTATAGCTTTTCTTCTGAGAGGTTCCATAACCTAAAACTTGGACAATAGTGAGGGGAAATCTTGAAGATCATATAGTTGAAATTTTAGATCTTGGGTCATGATATTTTAGGATATATGACGAGAGGAAGTTGAGCTTTGTAAATGATCCAAAATTGTGCATAAAACATGTCATGTTGGAATTTATACTATAAATTTTCATCAAGGAGGTTTAAGAGTTTGAAACCTGGTCCAGAATGAGGGGGAATCCTGCTGATCATCTGATCCAATTTTGAGATCTTGAGTTGCAATATTTTAGGAGATATGAATATAGGAATTATAGATTCCTGAATGATCCCAAAATCATGCATCAAACATGTGATGTTAGCATTATTTCTATAAATTTTCATCTGGGAGGTTCCATAAGTTGAAACTTGAATCATAGTTAGAGGAACTACCACTAATCATTTGGTTCAATTTTTAGAACTTGGGCTACTATAATTTTGTTAGGATATTCCGACACAGGAAAAATTTAAGTATAACTTGGTCTAGCGTAGAGTTAGGTAAAGTGTGTTTCTTTACTATGTACACTTGTAACTTATAATCTGACGCTCAAGATATGTAGTGATTTGACAGTTCACTCTCTCTTCGGTATTACCAACACTTGATCTGTGTCTTAACACCCGATTGGTCCACGATCTCTATTTAACGAGCATGGAGGGTCATTTTTCCGGTAATAATTTATGAGAGAATCTTATGTAAATTTTCTTTCTCTATATTAATAAATTTCCTGAAGTGGCCACGTTAGCTCAAGCCGTGGACTGTTGCCCTCTTCGAGGGTTTTAACGATGTCAAATACTGGTGTACTGATTTGTGATCTGTTTGTGAGTGGTGACCTTTGGTGTTTGATCTAAGGAACATATATTTTGATCTAAGGAACTTATCTTGTGAATTCCTACAAATTTATGAGATATGCCTCGAATAATTTTCTATATGAGTTTGCATGCAAAGTGTTTGATGAAGTTCCTAAATGGTTTAATGATTCATTACATACAAACTGTTTGATGAAATTCCCCAATGAAAACGTTTCTTTGTGGATGGGGACAATATTATTGTCTCATAATATTTCTATAGTTGAGATGTGCCTATTTTCATAAAAATAATTTGCTATATTAGTTTTCATGCAAAGTGTTTGAAGAATTTCTTAAATGGTTTAATGATTTAATGATTAATTGCATACAAACTGTTTGATGAAATTCCCTAATAAAAATGTTGTTTTGTATACAGGGAGAATATTGTTGTATGATAATATTTTTGTCGCTGATATATGCTTATTTACATGCAAATATTTTGAAGAAATGTTTTAAAGGTGTTTATTACAATTTGCATACAAACTATTCAATAAAATACCTCAAAGACAAAAAGAAAAAGTTGCATGATTGAGTGGTATGTTTCAATTAGTATGTTACAAGTGGAATTAGAGCAATGTTTTTTATTTTATTTCATACAAAATGTATACAAGAAAAATACTACTCAATTGATTGTAGACAAAATATTTGAAGAATGTTTACATGTAAAGTGTTTGATAAAATGTATGAGAGATGAAAATCATGTTTTTTTTCATGCGTGGATAGGATAAATTTAATAGGTGTATGTGATAAAGTGGTATCAAAGGTTATTATCAAGCTAGTAAAATGAAAAATAAAATTTTGGTTTCCCCGTAGCCTCCATAAGTACTTGAGGGAGATGGGTATGTTACATCGGCAATATGGAGGCTTCAACAAATATGTATCACTCTATAAGAGCTTCTAAAATAATGAACCTATTAAGTATACTGGAAATTTGATGCTTACCTCCTCGACGATTGTTCTAGGTGTAAATTCCATTCATCGTTGGTATATTGGTCACTTGAAGTTGTTGAAGGATATATTTAAATTGTTCTACTTATTATTCTAGTCTTTTGATCTCACCCTTCTTCTCCTCAAGTGATTTAATGAGGTTGAATTCACCCCTCTAAGATCCAAAAATCTTCTTGATGTCTTGTATGGTATTTGTATTTGTAATAAACCCCGACTTGTCTGCAAGTATATGGGGGCCATAAACCGCTGTTAGAAAAACCATTTCCTTTGCTCCTAGATATTTAAACTGGCTAGAAAGTATTCAAGGAAGTGAAATCCAATCATAGGATATTTCCTTGGGATTCTAGAGTATGGCTAGTTCCACGACACTCCCTTTGTCATAAATGGATATAAATTCACATCTCTACCAGCGTTGGGGAGCTATATCACTAATTATTTCACTGGAGATATTTGTCTCTTGTATCATAATGAATAATTAATGGTCCTTTCTAATTCTATCCTTAAGAACTTGCTACTTGCCTCTACAGGTGACATAACTTATCATCATGGCAGAGGGTGTTGAGTGTATGATATATATGATTTGATATACTTGAAAATGGCTCCAATTGATGTATTTGTGATGTGATACTTGTTCATCCATAAGGTTATGATATATGATGAGTCTTATTTGTTCCTTTGAATCAAACCTCCCACCTTCCCCCATTTTTTCATGTTGATAATCAAGTTGGCGTGTGATTTTGCCAACTAGTTATTTTGTTGCTTGATGTGGAACCATTTGACATCACATTCTAGAAGGTGAACCTGAGCTCAGATTTGGTTGATGATGGATTCCAATCCTAGATATTTGGAATTATATCCTTTTTGCATGTACCTTATTATCATTTATGAATCTGTGAAAACCATTAGACGATTGGAGTGAATGGATATGACAAAGGAGACACCTTTGAAGAGAGTGTATTCTTATATTGAGTTATTGATTTGCACACAAAGTTTCCATGTGAATTATCCTTCCATTTTTCCTCCCTCCCACACCCCCACCTGCCTCTCCTGAAATAAATCCTCCAATTATTGTTTTGTAAAAATTTTTCATTATAAAATGTGTGTCTTTTGAGCTTATACATTAGCCTTCATGGTAATGGAAACACTCTCACATTCAATTTTGTGTGATTG